>JANIIA010000009.1:58241311-58254905 GCA_027478495.1 Erythroxylum alaternifolium | reverse complement strand
GTCAAAAACACTTTCAATAATCCTAACCCAATCCAAAATGACCAAAATGCCCTTCCCATAAGTGAGGGGATGTTACACTCCCACCATGCAAATGTTTAAAGGTTTTTAAACCTAAAATTTTGAAATCTAAAAAAAAAAGTAATTGGAGGAAAAATCTTCTCAAATCGCTCAAAAGAAGATGAGAATCAGATATATAGAAAAAAATATAGCTTTGAACATGGCAAGAACTCCGAATATTGTGGCACCATTCTAGTTTATGACTTTCCCTCCTCCCTCAATTTTGATGAGCTCGTCAGGTCTATCTGAGATGTCAGATATTATTAAAATGTTTTAAATTTGTAAGAAAGTGGGCCCCACATTGCCAGTTCAGATATGACATAGCAGTATGAAGATTGTAAAAGAATTAAATTAGTATTAAAAACTACCATGTCATCGCTAACCTAGCAGAAAACTTACGACCTTAGTTTTTCAGTTATTATGGGGGTTATATTTAAACATTTTCTAAATATTAAGGCCTTATTTGTAGTCTTTGAAACATTAGGGTTAAATTTTTAATTGGTGTAAAAATTAAGGTCAAAATTGACCCTTTTGCCATGCTAATTTTAAGAAATGTTCATTTTACATGGTAGCTATTGTGTTTCTTGGCTTTGTTTTGAGTTGTCATGGAATTAGTGTAGATGAAGAAAAGGTAAAGGTAATTAAGGAGATAACATGAATGAGGTAAGGAGATTTCATAGTCTAGCAAGTTTTCATAGGAGGTTCATAAAGGATTTTAGTTCTATTATACCTTTGAATGAACTTGTTAAAAAGATGTTGCATTTAAGTGATGTGATTTATATAAAAAAGGCTTTTAATACTTTGGAAGATAACTAAGGAACTTTTTTTATGTTTGTCAAACTTTGATAAAGCTTTTAAAATTGAGTGTGATGCACCGAGTTAATATATGGGAGCTATTTTAATGTAAGATTCCTAAATGATTGCTTATTTCAGTGAGAAGTTAATGGGGTGGCATTGAATTACTCTACTTATGACAAGGAGTTGTGCGCATTTGTGAGAACGCTACAAACATTGTAACACTACTTGTGGTCGAAGGAATTCATCATACATTGAAATCGTGAGAGCTTGATAGTCTTGAAAGCCCAAGCTAAGGTTAAGAAGAGACTTGCCAAGTGGCTAAAGTTACTAAAATGTTCTCTTATGTGATTCAATATAAGGGGAAGGAAAACGGTGTTGTTGAAGCTTTGTCTAGAAGATATATATTACCTACTACTTTGTAGACTAAGTTGCTTGATTTTAAAATTATTAAATATTTGTATGTTAATGATGATGATTTTAGCCGATGATAGATTTTAATAAGAGTGCATATGGTGAGTATTTTAGGCATGATGGCTTCCTATTTAAGAAAGATAAACTTTGTGTGCCTGATTGTTTTATGTGTGAGTTGCTTGTTACGGGGACTCATGGTTGTGGTTTAATAGGACATTTTGGTATACAAAAGACTTTCTATGTATTTCATGAGCATTTTTATTGGCTTAACATGAAAAATGACGTGCAATCTATTTATGATAAGTGTATAAAATGTAAACAAGATAAATCTAAAGTTTTTCCATACGGTTTGTATATATAATTTCTATACCTAATCAACCTTGAAGTGACATGTATAGACTTTATTTAGGTTTTCCAAGGTCTCAAAGTAGTCAGAACAACATATTTGTTGTTGTTGATAGGTTTAATAAAATGTAGCATTTCATTGCCTTTTCTAAAAATAATGTGTTACTGAATTGTTATTAAATGGATAGTATTTGCATGGTCTGCCAATAACAATAGTAAGTGATCAAGATGTTATTTTCTTTAAGTCAATTTTGGCATACTTTATGGAATAAATTTAGAACTAAATTCTTTTTTTCTACTATTGTACATCCTCAAACGAGTGAACAAATTGAAGTAGTTAATAGGAAACTTACTACTTCATTACGTATTATCATTCCAAAGAATTAGAAACATTGGGAGAAGTGTTTACCACATATTGAGTTTGCATATTGTTCTATTCATTCTCTTGCTTCTTATTCTCCTTTTGAAACTGTATATGCTTTAATACTTTATCACGTTGGGATATCTTACCTTTACCTACAAATGAGCATGCTAATTCAAATGGTAAGCATAAGGAAAAATTTGTTTAGTATTTACATGTTAAGGTTTGGTCTAAAATAGAGAGGAAGAATATGTTATTCAGTAAGATTGGGTTTGGTTTCATTTATAGAAGGAGCAATTTCCTACTTAAAGGAAATCAACGTTATAGGCTTGAGGAGTGTTGGAGAAGATCAATGATAATGCCAATAAGCTTGACTTACTAAGTAATTATGGTAATATGAGTGCTACTTTTAATGTTATTGATTTATCTTTATATAATACAGGTGATTTGAGAATGAATCCTTTTGAGGACGGAGGGAATGATAGAAATCAAGTTTTTATATTGAAGTTTTCTTAAGATCCTTTGCAACAAATTGGAGGCCCAATGACATGATCAAAGACCAATCTTATGAAGCAAGCTTCACAAGGGCTGACTTGTGAAATTCAAATTAAAGAGGAGACTGTTTGTGAAGATCTTAATGTTTTCCAAGACTGATCTCGTTTTTACAATATGAAGGAGTGAATAAATGTTAAAATTAAGGAACAAGCTTTGGAGGCTCAAATTCATGTGTTAATTAGGCCCAATTCACATATTAGATGTATTATAGGTTGTTTGATATTGTTTAGTATAAACATGTGTTAGTTTAGCTATTTTGTTATTTATTTAGGAGTCGTTCTTTAACTAGCATTTGTCTTAGATTTTAGTTTATTTCCTTTCTTATTTATAACTCCTATTTAATAGGGAATATCTATTTTCCCATTTAGCTTATGCCTGTATCACCTAGTCAAGAATTAGGGGAGATGCCTTTTCATTTTTAAGAGTTGGGTATATCCTATTCAGCAGATCAATAATAACAATTTTGAGGGTTTTCTAATACTTTTTAAGTGCTTCTTCTTGGTTCTTTACCCAAAAACTAAATATGATCTTATCAAGGCCACTTGTGGCAATAAGAAAATCTTATATTCATCAATTTTACTTATAGTTAAGTTCTTTCTTATTTTCAAATTCGATCATAGGATTCTAGATTCTTTATTTGATTTGAGTTTAATCTCTTTATAACTAAGGTTCTTATCACATAGTTTTGAGGAAAATTCTTATTTATGTATCTTTTGATGATTTCTTGAGCTATTAATATGTTCTCCCATATTTGTTTGCCTCCAATAAAGTTCATTGTTTGATGGAGATCAGCTTGCTTCAGCACCTATTTTGAACTATTCTTATGATCCTTTGAAAGGGATTGGAGGTCCAATGACTAAGGCAAAGTCCAAATGCATGAACATAGCTTCACAAGGATTAATCATGGAGATGCATGAAAGGGAGGTTGTTTAAGATGAATCAGATGCATTTCCTCGATTAATCATATTTCTACATGTTATTGAAGATGGAATATGCTTAATATATGAAGAGGAAAGCTAAGAGAATGTTTAACAACCTGGTTCACTTGTTTGAGTTAAATGAAGCCTAATTTTCATAATTAAGATGTATTTAAGTGCTTTCCTTTGTTTTTGTTATTAGCAAGCATGTTTTATTGTAATTGGGCTATAACTTAGTTATAAAGCCCAAACCATGTTAGTATTGTTTTGTAGTCATTTTCTAGTTTCTGATTAGCAACTTTTGGTAAATTAGATTCAAGAAATATATAGCCCCATATTAGCTTCCATGTGGTCTCTTTAGTGACCCCATTAGTAACTTGATTTAAGCATAAAGAGAACCAGGTTAGTTAAAAGTAGCAACTCACATGGTATTTGTTGTTATCCTTTGTTTGTAATGGAAAACTTGTTAAACAAATGTGGCTGTTGAAACTATATGAACCATGTAAGGCTGTGTACACAACATGGCATACATTAGACTTCCAATGGCACTTAGGTATGGGACCTTTTTCATTTCCTTCTTTTCTTGAGTACTATAAGGACACAAATCTTGCCTAAGCTTGCAACCATATGTAAGTGGTGTACTCCTCAGTTTTTAGTTTGTCAAGTTGAACCTTGCAAGAATCTTATCAATATAAGGTTCTTGAGACAAGGCTAACATCTTAGCTTTCCTATCTTTTAGGATCTTAACATGAAGGATATAGGAAGCTTCTCCCATATCCTTCATGTCGAAGGTGGAAGATAACCATCCTTTCATGGTTTTTAAAAACTCAACCCATTACTTGCTATCAATATGTCATCCACATATAGAGTCATAATGGCAAATTTGGACCCAGAATTCTACACATAAACACAATGGTCTTGATGCATCATCACAAAACCAAAGTTTGTGATTCCATCATGAAACTTCAAGTACTACTATCTTGAAGCTTGCTTAAGATTGTATATAGGCTTCTTAGGTCTACATACTTTGTGCTCTCAATTTTCAAAAAACCCCTCAGGTTGTTGCATGTAAATCTCCTCTCTCAAATCACCACTAAGAAAGGCAGTATTTGCATCCATTTGATGTAATTCCAAATCTAAATAAGCCACAATAATAAGTAATAATTTGATGGAATTGAATTTCACAATAGGAGAGAAGGTATCCTTAAAATCTATACCCTCCTTCTGTGTGAATCCCTTGGCCACCAATCGAGCCTTGTACTTTTCAATAGTACCATCATAATTCAATTTTATATTGAGAACCCACTTGTTCCCAATAGCCCTTCTATAGGAAGTAATTCAACTAAGGCCCAAACCTCATTGAGGTGCACCGAATTCATCTTATCTTGTATTGCATTATCCATTTCTCTTTATGAACACGTTTAAGAGCTTTTTGCACATTACTTGGTTCATCAATCTTAGATGACACCAAGTTTGCCTCACATCCCTCCACAATCCACTAGTATTTTGGTGGTTTGAATTGCCTATTTAAACAACTCAAATTACGCATGGGAGGAAGCTCGTCATGATCTAGCCCTATAGCCTGATCATGCCCTATAGCCTGATCATGTGGTTCTTCAACTCCTTCTTGAACTTGTTCATCAAGAACTTCTTATTGTTCATTAACAAGTGGGGATGTAGGAGGCACTTGAACAACGTCTTATTGAGGAACTTCCACCATGGAAGGTGTAGTCAATGGTGGTTCCTATACAAAGGTCTCAACCAACGCATCTAAATCACAACATTCACCAACTTTAGGGAACTCATCCTTAATAAAGTTGGCATTTTTTGATTCAACTACATTTCCAATCTTGTTACTTACGTCCAAGAATACATACCCCTTATAATGCTCAGAATAATTAAGTAAGGCACACTTCCTCCCTCTAGGGCCTAATTTCCCAAGAGGGTGATCTGTAGCATATACATAAGCTGTATATCCCCAAGGACGAAGATAGCTTAAGTTAGGGGTTTTCTTCGACCATAACTCATATGGCATAGAATCAACAAACTTAGAGGGCACTCTTCAAAATATAGGTTGTACTAAGCAATACATCGCCCCCATTGGCAATATCTAAGTTGGCCTTAGCCATTATGGATCGCAATATACCTATAAGAGTCCTATTCTTCTTTTCGGCTACTCCATTTTGTTATAGAGTCCAAGGAAGTGTGAGTTGCCTCACAATGCCCTTTTGGTCACAAAATGCCTTTAAATCATTTGACATGTACTCGCCACCATGATCAGTCATCAATGAATTGATCCAAGTAAGCCACATGTGGCCAACTTAGTCATACTTTCTTGTCCAATATGTTCCAAACGCTCAGGCCAAGTCATCTTAGTAGTAACCTCAGTTATATAGTAACTAGAAGTAGCAACACTCGCATTCAATTCAATCAACCCGTTGTTTACTAAACAAGAACACACGATTGCATTATCTTTAATGATATCTATAGATTTATTAAAGAAGTTCAAACAATATCTCTACTTTAATAAGGAACATACAGAAACCAAGTTTTTACAAATCTTAGGTACATATAAAACATTAATTAACAACAAATGTCCATTGTTAAGAGGAACTCTACAAGTTCCTATCCTTTGTACTTTAAGGCTTGCATTATTCCCCAAAGAAACATGCTTTACTCCTTTTGGCAACTTCCTACAGGTCAAGAACCAAGACTTTTCTTTGGCTATGTGGTTACATTGTTCCTGAATCTATAATCCACAAAGAATTAGATTCAATTAAGTACGTGCATGACACAACATCCACAAATTAAGTAGAAAAGGGATCATGTACCTTAGAAGGTGCTTTGCACTCTTACAAAATGTCTCTTATTGTCATAATTGAAGCACTTCAACTTGGATTTGTTGCGCTTCTTCTTGAACTTTTTTAAGGTGACACTGTTCCCATTGTTTTAACCATCCTTCCTTTTCTTATTTCCTTGGAACTTGTTCTTGTAGGAAAAGGAAGTTCCAGCAACATATGCCTTTGAATGGTTCTTGATGGCCATCACCTCTGCCTCTACTAGAAGGTGCCTTGCAATGTTATCAAATGACTTGATTTGAGAGTTATAGCATAAATTGACCTTCATCAATTGCCATTCCTCATCAGGTGAGGAACAGATTATTGCTTGAACTTGTTGCTCATTAGTGAGCACATGACTAGCATATTTGAGTTGATGAATCATGCTTGACATCTCATGTAAGTGGTCACTCATGGAGTGGTCAGGCCTCTTACTATAATTCTCAAACTTCAAAACCATAGCTCTTTGTTTCTAAAGAAACATCTCTATACTTAATCTTGGCCAAATCCCATATGGCTTTGGCTAACTCAAGCATAGAGAAATCTACCATGAGTTCATCAACCATGGTACTCAGGAGAGTAACAACATAATCTTTGTTCTTATATGGCTCATAGGCATTATAGTTTCCACCCACTGCTGGTGGCTAGATCATATAGAAGAGTACATCAAGTGTATCTAGCTCAGTTAAGATTAATTGAGCCTTTTGTTATCAAATAGAGTAATTATCTCCATCAAGCTTAAGGTATTTATTTAATTAAGCAACAATATTCTTTTATGATGGCTACATTGATGCAATTATCATGTAAGTGCATTTCTACCACAACAAGACTTAATCAAGCAACATGTATGAGAAACAACTATTTAATGCTAAAATATGGAAAAAGAAATGTATATAGCATTCAATTCGAAATATTTCAGCATGCTTTCATTGTTTCACAAAAGATGCTCTCAATAAAGCCTTCAATTTAGAAAGGCAACTATCACACATAGAACATATAGCAACAAATACGTTCACATGTCATTATCATGATTGCTCTAAAAAAATATATGCCAACATATTAGTATGTCAATTTTATGATCATAAAATCATTTCAAATCATGCTTTCAACCTAAATATCTAATACCATTTGTTGATTTTAGATCATAACTCAAACAGGAAATCTCATGATTTCATCAGCATACAAGATCCTACGCATGTCACTAAGAAGGGTAGGATTATATGCTAACTTGAAACACAGGGGAATAACTCCCTGTATGCTTGATGTTTTGCCTCCCTTATGGAGATCCACTATGGCTTCTCCTTCTTTTCCAACTCATTGTGGTTGAAATGCATGGAGTAGACTAATCTTGTCATAATGCACTAAGGTCAAAAGAGTCCAACTTGTGAAAGTAGCAATCTTTATGGTTCACAAACAATGCTCTTAACAAGCTTCACAACTATTTTATGGGAGAGTGCTTCAGCTTATGAAGACTTGAAAGAATTGTAGCATTCGGCCAAAGAAAAAAAGCCCTCAAAGGAACTATGAAATTCCCTTTTATAGGCTACCGAAAGGTGCCTTTGAATAGCCATGACTCTTCTAAGAGTTATGTCTCTTGGCGAAACATCATGATTCTTCTAAGAGTTATGTCTCTTAGTGAAATATCATGAATCTTGGCCAAGGGACATATCCTTTAGCAAAGAATCATGTATCTTTACTTAAAGTCATGATGGTACACTCATGACCATTCATTATTGTACATGAACCCCTTTTTGGCCGAATGGTGATAACCATTGGCTAAAACAACACATCCTTTCATGCAAAGCACACATATCTTGGTGAAAGGGTGTCATGTAGGTTCATTTTAAGGCAAGGTACATGATGAATCTTTCCCATTGGCCAAATTCATGTATCCATGTGGAGAAAATGAACTTACACTCTAACTGCATGCATAGGAAGATGCATTATGGCGTGCTACAGCTCATGGTATACCTTAATGTCCATTGTTTACTCAAGCACACTAGTTGCTTCTTCTTCACCCATTAAGCTTTAGGTTTCAACTCCAACTTATGCTCCTTAATTAGCTCTTCTAGCTTAACTAGTGTGAACACATTTATAGCTAGCTTCAATTCCCAAAAACCAAAGATGAGTTGGGGTAATCTCAATTGAGTCCAATTGAGCTTATCCCCAACTTTCTAGCTATTAACTAGTTTTAATGAGCTCCCACAAGCTTACCTTAAGCAAGTTGTAAACACTTGAGCTAAGGGAAAGTCATGTCAAGCCACTTATAGCTTACATAGCTCTTTTCATGAAACCCAAGCACTTTCAAATATATCTTGGTGGGTCAAATGGAATTTATAACACTTAAGCTATAAAATTCCAACATACTATGCATATGAGGAACCTAAAGAGGCAATATGCCTTGAAAGTGCTTTATGATTGAAAAGATATGAAAAGGGTGATACCAAAGTATATGTTCAAATGCTTGTTAAATCAACAAGTCAAGGCTAAGAGCTTAAGAGCCAACAAAAAAAATTACCCAGCCACTCCCTATTCGGGAATGGAAATGGAAGCATATTATGAAGGATTTTATGGTAGCAAATAAATGATAGTTATGGGAGATAAAGGATCAAATAAAAAAATATGCCTATTTCCTAACCATCCAAGGTAGGAATCCTTTTGATAGATTAATCAAGTTGTAAGTGATTAGAAGTATATAATTATGTACAATGCTGGCATATGATGATGAGATAAATAAAAGAAAATTAGTTGGACTAAACTAATTCTGATAACCCCAAATAACATCAAAAGTATGGGGGTCAAAGTGATAGTACCTAATATCGACAGTAGAGCTAAGATTGGAAATGGAGGAAGAACTTGGAGTTAAGGTTAAAAAATCAAAGAATTTTTTGAATATCATCAGGGAAAGGAAGTCTATTTTAGACAATATAAGAAGTTAAGCCCACGATATGTTGGTCCCTATGAAGTGATTGACAAAATGGAAGCACGAAGAAAGGATGCGAAGTCAATATCCATATTTTTTAGATGAATAAGTTTGTTTAAAATTTCAAGGACAAAATGTTTAGTAATTTCTCAATATCCTTACCAATTTTTAAGGTAGGAATAGTATAAAAGTGATAAACTAGAGTCTTTCAATATAGGAGAGGAAGTAACTATTCCAATAATTAATTCTTTTTGTAATCGCATCAAATAAAGGTTGACACTCACTATAGGAAATCCTTTTGTTTAAGTTGGGAATGCCTACATACTTGAATCTTAAGTTAAGGTACAATAGACTTGTGATTGTTGAAAGATTAAAAGCCTAATTTGAGGAGTCTATTGATACATATAAAACACTCTTCAATTGTTCATTAATAAACTAGGTAAGGAGTTGAAGAAATTCAAAGAATCCATAAATAAGTCATCAGTAAAAGTAAACTTAAACAAATTCAATTTTTTTACAATGGAAGTAAAAATAAAAGTTGTGATTTAAACAAGTCTAATCAAAACCTCTATGTATAATGAGAATAAATAGGGTGAGCTAGGGTCCCTCGATGAAGTCTCTTAGAACTTTGGAATCAACGAGTGGCATCGTCATTGACTATGATAAAAAAAGACGTTGTTCATATATAGCTTTGGATCCAAGAGACAAATCGGTCTAAGAAACTAAATGCTACGAGATAAATCAAGATGAATCTCCAATTCATATAATCAAATGCCTTATTGAAGTCAATCTTTATAAAGTAACTCCTCAATAATTTCTTGCTTTTGTATCCCGTACAAATATCTTAAACAAGGAGTAGATTATCTCCAATGCCTTTGCCTTTAATAAATACACCTTGACTCATACTAATAGGACTTTCTAGCGTAGCCTTGAGTCAATTAGCTAATATTTTAAAGATGAGTTTATAAATAACATTGGAGCAAAACGTGGACTTGTGACAATTCAAGGAGTGAGGGTTATTTCTTTTGGGACACAACTATCTTATTTTGTTCTTTGAGCATGGAGATTAAGGGGGAAAATTCCAAAGTAGCCTTAGAGATAAAATTCCATGGGAGATGCCAAATTTTATAAAAGAAAAAGGCATTAAAACTATAAGGACCTAATGCCTTATCAGGGTTAAGGCTGAACAATACTTATTTAACATCTATTTCATTGAAAAGCTTCAAAAAGGAGTCCTTTTGATAATGAGAAAGTGAATCGTAGATGAAACATCTAAGCTCTTTCCAATTAAAATTATTATGAGTAGCGTTTTCCATTAATTTCTTAAAGTGATTAAGAATTAGTGTAACATCCCGTTCTCATAGTAAAGGTTGGAACCCTAAAATTTAGTACGTGTGAGATCAAAGAGAGATTAAGAAAATTCCATTTCATGCTCATGCATAATGTTAGCATACACAAATGTGAATTTGAATTTTTGAACACATTACAATGGCTATATATGCACTCATTTGACATTTTCCGGGTATAATTGATATTTAATGTGATTATATTGGGAATTGTGAATTATGTGTTATCAATTGAGTTGGAGTGGATAAGTAGTAAATTATAATGTTTGACAAGATTCAGAAATTTTCTAGATTTTAGGATATTTTTGGACTAGGAAAAATACCAAGTGGCTGAACAATTGATGAATAGTAGTAGAAATAAGGGTAAAATGGCAATGGAAATTTTTATAAATGATGTAGGAATTTATTAACGAATGCCATTGAAAATTGGGGAGAATTGGAGTAGAAATTGAAATTGATTGGACTAGTTAAATAAGAGAACTAGTTTAAATCTATGGGAATTTGGACATGTGGCATGTATTAAGTCATTACCTTTTGAATTTTAAAGACCCTCCTTATTGCCTCCCATGATGCTATCATGTATTTAAAAGACAATTAAAAGGTCTTGTATTTTTGCTTACTTCTTCATTTTCGTGGCTCTCTCCTTCTCCTTCTCCATGAATTTTGTTGTCAATCTCCATTCAAATTGAACCTAGCTCTCTCTCATCTTTCATTTGCCACTTCCTCCATAATGTCTTCTTCTTTTCCATAAGAAAAACGTAGCCTACCCACCTTCAAGATGAACATCGTAGATGCTTGGGAGCTAGGGCTAAGTGTTATTTTGAAGATTTGGAAGCTAATCCAAGTAAGTTATGCTTTAAATGTTATGGGTATTGTTAAATGAAACTAGAATGATGAGAAATGTGGGATTGTTGACTTGATTTTGTGAGTTGAATGTGTGTGACGTGAATGGTAAAAAATCTATATAAATGTCATGTTTTTGTAATTTTGAATGATCATTAATGATCCATGATTTGTTATAGATATGTTTTGGAAGTTGGATGATCCATATAATGGTGTTAGGGTGAGTGTAGAAAATCAACTATGAATGGGTTAATGAATATGTTCTATTTTTGGTTAATGATCAAATATAGATCATGAATTGATTTGTGAATGTTTTGGATTTGAAATGGAGTTGAGAATGAGGAGTGATGAGGTAGAAAAGGTGATCTTGGTATGAGTTGTGTTAGGGTAAGATTTGGAAACAAAAATTTGGTAGTTGAGCTGGAAAATGTTGCAACAACATGACCTATGAGTATGCTTCTATGTTTTAGCCATAACTTGCTCAGTAGTTGTTCAATTGAGATGATTCTTAGTTTGGATTAAATTAGCAACATAAGGATACATTTTGTATGAAGACAGCGATTTCAAATTCTGTCTTTAAGAGTTTCCAATTTTGACTTGAAGTTCAGAACTGGGTGTAGGAAAAAATGCAGAAAAGCAACTGGATACATATTGGGTTTTTTGTTTTGTTTTCTTAATGAATTAATGTGAATCTCTTTGGGTTTTTTTTGTGATGAAATGAGTCTAAAGCTAAAGAAAGGGATTAATGTGGTGTCTTGAAATGTGAAGGATCAATATGATAGGTAGACGTGAAATGAAAGTGGAAATGAAGTTGAATATATGCAGAAAATAGATGATGAATGCACATATATGTGTATGTTCTGTTATTAGTGTTTATGATCAATCATGGGCTATAATTTGGTTATGGGTGATGTTGAGTTGAAAGGGAGTTAGAATAATGGATAAATAATGAGCATTGAACTAGAAATGATAGATTAAGTATGAGGAATTAAATGTTGTAAGTAAAGAGTTAAAAAAACCTTTTTTTGATCTGAAACTTACATGAGTTTTCTATACTGATATAGAGCGTTTTTGACAAAGTTATCTTCATGGAAGTTGTACATCTTTCTTTAAGCTTTCTGGTGATATAAAGTATGTAATTTTTGGAGTTTTGGATCGAAATTTATAGAGTTTGAAAGTTGAGTTTGTGGGTTCTATCGTGGTTAGAACAGTCTGTAGTGTTTTTAGCATAACTTGCAGAATATCGAACTACATTGAATGAAATTGGTTTCATTTAGAATTTAAGACATATAGGAATAATTGTTCAGAAGAAAGTTTAGCCTAAATGCTTCGTTTTCATTGTCGAAATGATCGGATAAAAGTGACCTGAAATTCTGTTTTGGGAAAAGCTGGAAAAAAAAATGGAAGAGAGGAAGTGGATGCAATTTGTAGTTGAGTGTCACCCTCGTGCTTTGCTGAAATTGGTTGGGAAAGCACCGTCGTACTTGACTTTGCTGGCTTGACCAAAGAGCTGACTCACCCTGGACAGCCTTCATTCTTTTGACCATAACTTCTTCTCTAGACCTTCAAATGATTTGATTCTTGAACCAATAGATTCCTAACACATTTTTCTATCCCTCCATAAAATTTTGTAGAATTTGTAATTTAATTGACAAATATTGATGAAACCAAAGTGTAGAATCTGTTGGGACAGTGAAATAGAATTTTCTTCCTGAACGCCCTTCAGTATTTTGATTATATCTGGATATATATGATTCCAAATGAGATTATTTTTGATTTGCAGTAAACTAGAGATATAGGCCTACAAACGTTCTCAAGAAGTATAATTTTATTCCTTCTCTAAGATATTGAAGTTTTGGATGGAATTTGTACATAGTACACTATTTTTGAATGTGAACAACCCGATAATGTTTGAGGTATATCTTCCAAATTACTAAAGCAAATTGAGTGATTTTGGTGTTATAGAAACATAAGACATAGAGGAACATTTTTCTAGAAGAGAATATGACCAAATTACCTCATTTTCACTGTCTAATTGGACATGAACAGTAGACCCGAAAGGGGGGTCATGGAAAAATTTGAAGTGATTCAATGAGAAATGACTTATGATTTTAATGGTTTTAGTGAGGCATAAACCTAAGTATAAATTATACTTAGATGAGTTTTGATATAAGAATGATTTTGTGATGAAATTAAAGGAA
>JANIIA010000009.1:58189459-58221460 GCA_027478495.1 Erythroxylum alaternifolium | reverse complement strand
GTTCCTTAAGTTTCTGGAAATGCTTTAGTAATGCTTTAGTATGTTTTGGATTATTTTGGTTCTGTTTTGTGTAGAATCTGCATATCCTCCTAGGGGTATGCGGGTGTTATATTTTATGATTGTTGGAAATAGAAATTGTTATGTGTATTTCTATGTAATTATGTATATTGAAGAATTGAATTGTTAGTTTTTGACTTATGGTGAATTGTGTTCGATGAAATTGAATTGTGTATGATGCAATCATACCAAATGAGTTATATTACATAAGATAGACACGTGTATTGTGTAATGAAATTATATGTTTTTTGTGATGTTTGATATATGCCTTCCTTAATTTTTACAGATAAATGGAAGGATATTCAAGTACTCCTGATTAAACCATTTCAGGAAGATACAATGATCCAGCTTGGGTTTATGTTGCATTGGTTCTCGGTGTTATTTTGTAACAAGCATTTGAAAGGTTGAGAAATCACCGGATTAAAGAAACATTTAGGTGGGGTTAAAAGAGATGTAGAACCTTGTAAAAAAGTAAGTCATGATGTGAAGTGGAAAATGAAAAAATTGCTTGAAGAATACCAACATGAGAAAGATAGAAGGGAAAAGTTGAATTTTGAAATTGGTAGTGGAAGTTCGTTTGCTAGTGTTTATGGTGATTGTGGAAATGTTGAAGGTGGTAATGGTAGTGGTAGTGGTAGTGGTAGTGTTCTATCCCAGGCTCAGGAAGAAGTGATGTTACACCTGGACCTAATGTGAGGAAAAGAAGAAGGTAGGTGACTAGTTTTTTTGCACTATGAACAACTCCTGAAGCCCAACCTTCAATTTATAGTGCAATGTAATCAAGAGATGCGGCTCACAATGTCGACATGGCAGTAGTTAGATGGTGATATGATACAAGTTCATCATTCAATGCTTCTCAGTCTTGTTATTATCAACTTATGGTGGATAAAATAACTTCTTACGGTCCAAGATACAAAGATCTTTCGATTAATAAATTAAGAGGTAAACTTTTGAGTTGCTCAGTTTTTGAAATTAAAAGTTATTTAGCATAAAGAAGAGTGAATTGGGCTACTTTTAGATGTCCAATCATAAGTGATAGTTAGACAAATAGGAGACAAGAGCCTATTATTAATTTTTATTTATTCTGCAAATGGCTCAATGTTTTTGAAGTTTATTGATGCATCTATCCTTATTAGAAATACTGATACTTTATTTGAGAAATTTAATAAAGTTGTTAATGAATTGGGGCCAGAAAATATTGTTTAATTCATTACTGACAATGATTCTGCTTAAAAAGCAGCAGGAAGAAGGTTACAGAATAGGTATAACTCTTTCTTTTTTTATAGGTATAATTCTTTCTTTTCGACTTCTTATGCTGCATAATAGATTAACCTAATATTGGAGAATATAGCAGATCCTACGTATTTTCATATTATTGATGAGACTATGCAAAAAGCTAAAAAGGTGACCAAGTTCATCTATAATCGTGCATGTGTGTTGAATTTAATGATAAAAGAATTTACCAATGGTAGGAATTTATGTCGTCTTGGTGTGACAAGATTTGTAACAAATTTCGTATCACTTCAGTCTTTTGTTTCAATGAAGAAAAAGTTAAGACAAATGTTTATAAGTGATAAATGGGTTGCATCTCAGTATGCTAAGTCTAATGCTGGATTGGAGGTTTCCAGCATTATACTGGAAGATTAAGAATTTTAATCTCAATGTCAATTTGCTATCCAAGTTTGTGAGTCTTTGATGAGGGTGCTTCGTGTGGCTGATAGTGAAGAAAAGCCAAAAATGAGTTATTTTTTTGATGCCATGAAAAGGGCGAAGGAAGCAATCAAGGCTAATAAGAAACATAGACCTTCTTTATACACACCGTATCTTGCAATCAACAATGAGAAATGAAAAAGACAACTTTTTTCTCCATTATTTGTAGCTGGGGCATTTTTGAATTCTAATGTATATTTCATAGCAGTTTTTATAAAGAAAATTAAAGTTATTAAAGGAATGTTATTCACTATTACAACAATTGTTAGCCATTAAATGATACAAGATGTCTTAAACTTACAAATGGAGCTTTATAAGTTGTCTTCTAGGAATTTTGGATTGTCGATTGCTATTCGATAAAGAGCATAACTTTCTCTAGGTATTAATTGTTCCCTTTTTCTTATTTGTTAAAAACTAATTATCACTTTATTTTGTTTGTAACGCCACTTACAGTTTCTTGGTGAGATCAATTCGAAAGTGGTGTTCCAGAATTGCAAAAGTTTGTAATTCAGATTTTAAGTTAATGTGTGAATGCAACAGGTTATGAACGGAACTAGAGCACATTTGAATTCATCCATTCTAAGAAAAGGAATAGATTGGGGCACAAGAGATTGAATGACTTGGTATTCGTTTATTACAATTTAAAGTTTTGGAAAATGTATGTTATTATCATTATTAATTTCCATATAATTTTCTAATAATTATATTTTATTGTTTACTAGGACTCTTAATAGCATAAATAGTTCAACAGATCCAATTTCAATTGATAATATCAATCTTTTGGTAGATTGGGTTTATGAGGAACTAGGTTTGGTAGATGTGGATGACTTGGAAGATATTCTTGGATGGGAAATCATTGGCATGTCATTGACAAGATCTCATCTTGAGTAATTATTCGATATTATCTCCTTTATTTTGAATTTATTTTTGTGCTTAAATATGGAAATTAATGTTTGTTTTATTTTAGGAGATGAAAAGTAGAGATTGCATCAAATTGGGAATCTGTTGATGATAATGACAAATTTTGGATAAAGTGAAGAGATTTTTGCAGTGGATTAGGCTGATCACTTGAAAAGTTGGAGTTTGACTAGAAGACTTCGCCTTATCCTTATCATGAAGGAGTTTGATTTTGAATTCATTTTAGATAAACATCTTTACAAGTTAAAGTTAGATTATGATTAGATTAGAAAACCCTATAAAAGAGGCGTTTCTTACAATAGAAAAAGGGTTCTCTCTTCTTACGTTTTTAGCAATATTTTAGTCTTTCTTCTATTTTTGTTATTAGAGTAAAAGTCATGAAAGGCTAAACTCATCGTTCTGATTCAAGAGAATTCAATACTCTAATTGTAAACTTATGAGGTTTTGTGCTTCAAAATTTTATTCACGTTTTAATTCAAGTATTTCTTGTTTTGAGTTCTTATATTTTATGAATGATTGATATTCGAGTAATCTGATAATTTAATTCAATATTAATTATTCTATCGCTATCCAGGAATTCAGTGATCTAGCAAATAGATTATTTATGAATTTCCTTATTTAACTTATGATAAACAAGAAAACTAAATTGAATAGTTACAACTATCTCGATTATTTAATTTAGGGTTTAGTATTTTTTACGGAGCTTATTACTATTATTTATGCGATATGGAATGCTACCACACCCAATCAATAGATGATAAGTTTTAGTTTGAATGCTGGATTTGAACCAATTAATTTAGTAAAATTTAAGACTTATTATGACTATCCTAATATGTTTCAGATTAACTTCTTGAATCGTGAAAATATTCTTTTTAGACTAATGATCAATATTATAATTAGATGAAATATTTCCCTTGAATTAGAGTTTGGTAATCTTGACTTTTCTCATATTTAAATTCAGTTGATTTAATTTGTTTTCTTATTGATTTGCTTGAAATTAAGAAATTAGTGTTCAGTTCTCTAGGGATTTGACTTGGTTCCACAACTACTACAAAAGTTAAGAGAATTGGTATTATTTTGGGGGCTTCGACTACCCGACAAGTCATTGGGGTCAGTGCAGTTATAGCAAATATCCTCCCATAAACGATTAAGTGAAGTTCCAAGTTTTTGTTTTTTCCTTTTCTTTTAGTTTTACTTATGTTTGATGTATATGTTAAATTCTATATACGTAATGTACTTGTAAATGTTTTTGTTTCAGGTTTTATATCTACTTGGTTGTTTTCTCATCAGGAACTCTTGTTGTAAATTATAATAATTTGAGAGTCGATGATATTATTTTTTCTTTTTATTGGATGTTTTGATGTAATTATTATTTATTATACGACAACATTGTAATCGTTTTAATACTTTATATTGCTATTAATTTTATGTTCGTATGATGATGATTTTCTTTTTTCCATATTAATTATGATTGTTATTTATATGTGAAATATCTGAAAATTATTATTATTTATTATTATAATTTTTGGATATGTAGTTAACATAAACTTATAAAGTATTAAGTATAGTCATACAATATGATGATGAACTATTTTACAATTTTTAAAAAAATTCAGGGACTATTTCATAAATTTAAAAAATTACTCAAAACGATGCCTGATATTAACTAGTATCGGTACAGTATTGTACTAGAACCTAATCTAGTACTAGAGCTAGTACGGTATTCGTAATATTGAATTTATCTCGAATTATATTAAGAAAATTATTATTTAGTTAAATATGTATTTCAATATAATAAAGAAATATTCTAATGAATTTCATACAAAATTTATTTTTAGAACGGAGTCTTATCTCTTTCTGTTTTCTTTAGACAGACACAGCCCCTGTGTGTCTATTACTATTTCCTTAACCTAGTGACTTTAAATGACACCTGTTAGACATATGATAGTGGCTTGTTCGTTAATGCCATTCCTGGTTTCAACCGTCCGTACACCTACTTACCGCGCCACTTTTGTCCCCCGTGTTTAACTGCTGAGCGGCCCTACCATCGTCATTTTTCTCATTGGTCTGTATGGTTTAACATCCTCCGTTTGTTGTTAGAGTTTGTGTAAATTTAACCATTTGGACTTGTTTTTGTACGGTTATCGGTTGACAGTTGTTTTTTTCACTTAAAGTTGTATGTTTTATGTTGGTCAGTAGTTAGTGTTGTGTACCCAATTTGTCAAATTCACTTTACTACTAAAATGTTTGTTGGTTGAGAGATTTTAGTTGCTGAATAAGCTTATTGGTTTCTGGATTTTTATGTTTGCATGCTCAATTTTAAGCGTTAATGTTTACGATATATAAAAAAGACAAGAAATTCACTATTGTTTCATTCGTTTCTTTTCTTGCAAAATTACCTTTTGACTAATCTGCTGAGTGATTTTTGTTGGAACATCACTAATGTGATCCTCGTGGTTAGCAGTGTTTTTAGTTTTTAAGAAATGGTGGGGCTTTCTGTTGGAGAAAAACGTTTCATTCAGGGTGGAATTGATCAAAACATCCGTTCTGATGGTCGCAAGAGAGATGCTTATAGACCCATCTTTGTTGAGACAGGAGTCATCCCTCAGGTAACTGAATTCTTGTTCTGCTGCTATCTAGTTGTGTGTGTGTGTGTGTGTGTGTTTTTTCCTTTTCTGTTCTCCATCTATTTTACTTTTATTTTGGTTATCTACTTATGTGGCAGGAAAATGGCTCTGCATGGATCAAAATGGGTGCAACAGAGGTTATTGCCAGTGTGAAGGTGCTCTTCATGCTCTTCTGCTTTCTAGATTCTATTTAGCTAACCAGTTTACTTCCTTCAAGGTTTTTACAATTTTTATTATCATGTTCTTTGTTTGATTGCAGGCTAAACTAGGGAAACCAAGTGCGCTGCAGCCTGATAAGGGAAAGGTTGCTATATTCGTTGATTGTAGTCCAGTTGCAGAACCAATGTTTAAGGTAGTGTCATTCTTTCTGTTACTCTGTACTCCGTATGTTCTATTAATTTTGCGCAATGAGGGATTCCAGTTTCTTGATGATTGCAATGGTCAAGATTTAATGATAAATTGCTTTAAAAATTAAAGACCAAAATGTTAATGACATGATAAAGGGGTTTGCACTCATTTTCTCCTTAAATAATTCATGCATATTAGATTTCCAGATATAACTCCTAGTCAGCCAAATTGGATGCAAGACTTAAATGTAGTTTTACCTTTTCTTTTATTTAGCTGCCTTATTCTTGTCACCAGATATTTATCTATTAGTGCATTTGAGGATGGTCAAGCCTAATTGAATTTTCTTAATCACTCATCATATTTTTCTCTATATTTTATCTGATTCAGGGAAGAGAGGGAGAGGAATTGTCAGCAAAACTTTCAACTGCTCTAGAGTGTTGTCTATTGGGTGGTAAAAGTGGAGTAGGTTTGTGTTGCAGAGCAACTAGGAACCCTGGATTTTGTTTCCTCTTTATTTCCTTTTAGGCAATCTTTTTTATTTCCTCAATTTATTATCATTTTAGGTGTTTGCTAGGCCAATTAGTAAAGGCATTAAAATTGTTGTAGGGGCTGGGATTGAACTATCATCTCTAGTAGTTGTTCAAGATTTGCTGGAATCTTTATATCGATAACCTTGTCATCAGTTCAGATGGAAATCTATTAGATGCTCTTGGTACTGCCATCAAGGTACACAGTATAATTTGTTTGAACCTTAGTTTTTTTTCCATTCAGTTAAGATTTAGGCGGGAATATGCGAACATGGGATTGCTTTTCCAAGGATATGAAATAAATGCCTCATCTTCCAAGTAATTAGTACCTGGGCATGCTTGGCTCAGCTATCTGCATGCTTGAATTCCTTTCTCACAAATGCAAGTGGACTATCATCATTTTGAAGATATTCTGGTTTTTCAATAAACTTTTGTAGGGAATATCAATCACTAATATGCTTGTTGATGTTCCCAAAGGTTGGTTTGAGCAATGTAGGCATCCCAAGAGTAAATGTTGCTAGTGGTGCAGCAGGAGATGAGCAACCTGAGATTGACATAAAGGATGAAGAATTTCTACATTTCGATACATCTGCAGTACCTGTCATAGTTACTTTGACAAAGGTGATGATGTTGTAAGCTCTGGACAATTGCAACACCCTTCATTATAAAATGTTGAACATGTCTACCTTGCAGGTTGGAAAGAACTACATCGTAGATGCTACTACAGAAGAGGAGTCCCAGATGATCTCTGCTGTATCAGTATCTATTAATAGGAAGGGACAAATTTGTGGGCTTACCAAACGAGGAGGTGCAGGACTCGATCCAAGTGTAGTTTTTGACATGATTTCTGTGGCAAAACATATCAGTGAGTAGCTAATAAACAAATTGGATTTTGAAATATCTGCAGTTGAAGCTGATGAGGATTAGTCATGACAAAAAGAGCTGTATGGTCATTGATAGTAGTGATCTTAAATGTAAAACATTACCTTAAATGGTTCCTAATGGTGAATGTGCTTAGTCTTGTTACATAAATCCAAGTATTGAGTTATCATGGAGTCCAATTAACATAGTCTGCCCTTGGTCCAAGTAGATTACAAGTTTATAATCTCCATTTGTAACTTAATTTAAGTCATATCAATTGAACTCCCCTCTCTGTTGTGTCTGTTTCTTGCCAGCTTGTCTTGCACCTTCTTTATTGATTTGTTTACGAATGCACATGATAAGGATTTTGGACAAGGAAGTGGAGACCCAACTTGTCCTGTCTCCTCAATTATCTGAAAGTATTGGTAAATTGGATTAGTTTGTTTCGCACCTTATCTCAGTAAATTTACATTTGGTAATATCAACTCAAAGGTACAGCTCTGTTTGATTGATGTTGTCTAGAATGTTGAGGTTCTCATAGGTTTATGGCTGCTAGTGAGGAGTTGAAGAAGGTTCATAGCGCCAGTCTTGATAGATGTGAGAGGATTTATTAAGAGGGTATGACTCTCAAATTCTCAATATCATCTAATCCCTATGATTATTACATTCGCAAACGGTATAAAAAGTGGAGAATAACCATGGGAGGAACTTGTCAAGATAGAGGATTATATCAACGAAATTGTGGAGAGTAACAAAGAATTTGAAGCCAGAACAGATCAGAGTTATGTTGGAAAAAGAAAAAAGAGTGGTATTTTTCAATCAAGAATGAAGGAGGTGAAAAGGACATCTGCTACATAACTGAAGAAGGCAGCTTAGAACTCTCTATTCCTGGAACAGCTCAAATAGAAGGCGTATGCTATGGGACATAAAGACTGTTGTAATATGAGGTTCTCTTCAAGATGAATGAGCTATCTTGTCATATAAGTCCAAGTAGGAGTTGTAATGGAGTCCAATTAGCATAGTCTGCTATTGGTCCAATTAGATTAGAAGTTTATAATTTCCATTGCATCTCAATTTGGGTCGGACAAAAATCATATAAACGGAACTCTCTCTCTCTCTCTCTCTCTTTGTTTTCTCCTTGCTTATTGTCCTTCTTCCTCTCTTTTAGCCTTGTTCTTCCTAGTCAAGGATTCTTCTTTTCTCTTGCAACACTCTACTATATTATATACATTATGGACATCAGGTGGGGGTAGAGGCAAAGTAAGAGGTAAAACAAATGGTTGCTGGTGTAGCTTAACATAAAAGTTGTTTCAATTGAATACATAACTCATAAAACCTATTGAACAAACTTTTTTTAATGCAAACATAAACTTTTGTTATAGCCTTATAAAATGTCTCTCATCACTTCAATTCAAACTCGTTAGAGTTTGTTTCTCTCTTTTTTTTACCTCACCTTTCTTCTCTATTACACAATTTTGGGAGCGTAGAATTCCTTTTTCTTCCTACACTAAATCGGATTATATCAACTTTAGCTACTATTTTACAACACGTACCTTTGACAAATTTTATCTCAATTTGATAACTAGCAAAACATGTGACAACTAATGACAACAGTTGTTCACTAAGATGTTATTTTTTATACGATTAAAGTATTGGACAAATCAAGTTTAATCTTTATTAGTCTCCCTTAAGCTTATTTAGATCATTCCAAGTTTCTTTTTGTGCTTGTAGAACAATTAAGCTTTCCTTTGTAAACATATCTACAACTTGATCCTGCGAGACACAAAACTTAACAAAAATGTCATTTTATTTTAAAAAATCACAAACAACATAATGATACTTAATATCAATATACTTGCTGCCACTATGGAAAACTAAGTTTTTAGTTGACTTATTATCACAAAAAATTCTCGTTAGACCATCTTGTTGACACTGTAATTCGCCAAGCATTCTCCATAACCAATCTGCTTTTGTTACACAATCTGTTACTGCAATATATTCTACTTTTGCCATTGAAAGGGCTATAACATGTTTCTTAGATGATCAAGAAAATGCTCCTAAATCAAGATTAAAAACATAACAAGAGACACTTTTTTCATTTTTTTGTCTCCAACCTAATCGCTATCAGTATATCCAACTAGCTTCACCTTATTACTATTTAAGTAGAAGATTCCATCATCTCTATACCTTTGATGTAATAAGAATTCTTATTGCAACATGCCAATGAGATTGTCTTGGTGTTTACATGGATCTACTCACAACTCCAACTCTATAAATAACATTCAGTCTTATTGTTGTTAAATAACTTAAAGTTCCAATAAGTCTTCTAAAGTGTGTCGTATCTACTTCCATGTTTGTAAAGCTTCAAACTTTCTTTAATTGGAGTCAATATCGATTTACATGCTTCATAATTTCTTTAAAATATCTTCAGAATATCTTTTGAGAAATAAATATCCCTTAATCTATTTGTTTTATTTAATACCTAGGAAGGAAGACATCAAACTCAAATTTGTTTTACTTTAATACTCAGGAAGTAAAGACATTAAACCCAAATTTTTCATCTGGAACTGAGAAATCATTGCCTATATGACATTTACTAGTAACTTTAGACTTTTCCAGTGAAGATAAGATCATCCACTCATAAGCAAACAATCATGATATCTCCATCTTTGTTGGTTTTTACATATCATGATATCATAAGAACGTCTTTTAAAATTGTTAGCCAAAAAATATGAATCAATACGAGTATACCATGCTCGTGGTGCTTTCTTCAATCCATACTATGCCTTATTCAATATATAAACTTTATCTTCATTCCTCATTTCACATAACCTGGCAGTTGTTTAATGTAAACTACCTCTTCAAGAAATCCATTTAAGAGAGCTAACTTGACATCCATTTGAAAATTTTTCAAACTTCTTTAGCAGCTATAGAAAAAGTCATCTGTATAATATCCAATCTGGAAACTTGAGCAAATACTTTAAAGTAATCAATCCTAAGTTTTTGCTTATATCCTTTTGCAATCAACTTTGGTGTATACCTTTCAACATCTTTATTAATGTTTTACTTTAGTTTGTATACCTATTTAACTCCAATCGACTTCTTTCCTCTTAGAAGTTATGTTAGCTCACAGGTTTTATGCTTTTCAATGATATGAATTTCTTCATCCATAGCTCAAATCTATCTATTATCTTTTTTTTTACTTCTTTAAATGTTATTGTATATCCATTTATAAAGAAAGCATAATAAGAATCTTCATCTTCATCAATATTATCTGGATTTATATCCTTTCCATGTAGATAATCCTTCAAGTGAGCTGGTATTTGGCGCTCTTGTTTTGGATATCTTCACACTTCAGTAAAATCTACAAGAGAAGGAATATGGTTACCGAAGTCTCTAGATTCTTCATGTTTTGGTATTTTATAATCTTGGCTAGATATCATAGGAACTGATGATAAAGTTTGCTGCTTCTCCTATATTCCATCTTCTTGAAATGTAACTTTCTACTAATAATTAATTTTTTAGAAATTGGATTATATAACTTGTATCTTTTTATTACTTGACTATACCCCACAAAGATGCACTTTTTTTCTTTACTATCCAATTTCTTTCTTAACTTATCAAGTACATAAGCCTAAGCAATACACCTAAATATCTTCAAGTGGCTTAGATCTGGTTTTTATCCACTCTAAGCTTTTCTAGGAGTTTTATCACAAACTCTTTTAACTGGACACCTATTGAAGATATGAACATCATAAGCTACTGCCTCTGTCTAAAAACTCTTTTGCAATTTATCGCTAAGCAACATGCTCCTAACCATATCCATGATAGTTGTGTTCTTTCTCTCCGCAATTCTATTCTATTGAGGTGTATATCGTGTAGTTAGCTAATGCTTGATCTCATTCTTTCTTATAAAATCATCACACACAATATATTCAGTCTTATGATCTATTGTTAGAATTTTTACGTATATTTACCTTGTTTCTAAATGTATGCTATAAAATTCTTTATTGTGTCGATGTTTCGAATTTCTACTTTAAGAAATAAACTCAAGTTTTCCTACTAAAATCATCATTGAAAGTAATAAAGTATCTGTCACCTCCCAAAAAAGGAACTTCCAAATAACATAAATATTAGTATACAATTTCTAGTGAATTTATAGCTCTTTGTGAATACTCTTTAAGAAATGGATCTCGATGTTCCTTTCCAAGTAAGCTTCATATAACTAATCAAAAACCTTAACATTTAATAAACTTAAAACCCACTTTTTATCTACTAAGAACTTGATGCTTTTAAAATTGAAGTGTCCAAGATGCATAAGCCAAAGCCAATAATCATCCAAAATTGTTGTATTGCAGCATATCTCCGAATCACAATTAATATTGATTGGAAATAGCTAATTTCTAGACATATTCATTTTTGCTATCAAACCTTTCTTCTCATCACTGATAATACATCTTTGATTGTTAACTACAATTTATAACCTTTCTATACTAATTGTCCCTCACTTAGAAGATTCTGACAAATTCCTAGAGCATAGAACACATCAGAAATATAACTCAACGATCCATCCTTTAAATGAATACCAATCTTTTCCTTTTCTTAATACTGCAATTAAGGAATTATCTCCAAGTTTATTGTTGTTCGAAACTTCTCAGATAAATTGGAAAACGATTCCTTTTTTCCACTTAAATGATTAATGCAGCCTGTATCTAATAACCACTCGATGTCTTAGTTATTTACAGCAGCATGACTGGTCATTAACAAAGTCTTTGCATTATTTTCTTTCTCTGTTACCTTAACATGATTCACTCTTTTATTTGAATCTTTGACACCACATTCTTTGCTATATTGACCATACCTTTTACAGTTATAACACTGGACATGCGACTTACACTCAGATTAATAATAACCACTACTTGAAATATTAAACACTAGATTTTCCTTTCCCAAGTCACCTCTTTTATCTCCTCGACCCATTCTAAAATTCTTTCCTCCTTCACACTTACAATTGTAATTCTTCTCTTTACCGTTTAATAGGATCTACACCTTTATAAGTTATAGAAAGTATATTCCAAGTGTCTTTTGCTGCTTTAGCATGAAATATTTTCTCCAAAATCGAAAGTTCTACGAATTGACATAGTAAAAATAGGTCCTTTTATTTAAATTGCAATCATGTTTTGACAATTCTTTCGCCATTTTATCAATATCTTTTATTTAGATATCTCCAAGAATGTCATTTGCAATGTGAGCTCCATTAAGTGCTTCCATATAACAAAACTATTTTTGCCATCAAACTTGAAAATTACCATTTGAACTTGTTGAATTTGTTGTGTCTGCAATAGTTGCGACAGTTGGGTTAGGACTGCCTGACTTTGTTGAGATGTTTGTTTGAACCAGACGTCATTTAGAAACAACCGGCTCTTAATGCTAGATGTTGGTGTAGCTTAAGATAAAACTTGTTTTGATTGAATAAAGAATTCACAAAATCTATTAAAAGTACTCTTTTAATATAACACAGGCTTTTGTTGTAGCTTTACAAAATATCTCTCATCATCATTTTGTATTTTTTTAATTAAAAAATATAGACAGGTTAAATTTAGACCGGCTCATCCGTGACCCACCGAATCACAGGCCGATCAAGGGCCGGGCCGCAGGCCAGCTCATCCCAACCTGTGTGAGCTATGGGCCGTGATTGAGGCCAGACTGAGTTGAGCAAAGAGCAACCCGGACTTGACCCGATCTATTGACATCCTTACTTGTGAAATTGTTGGGTCAATCATTCTTTTTTTTTTTTAACGAGACAATCATTCTCTTTTTAATCAAACTACTAAACAACATATTTTTTAAAAGTTTTTCTCTTTGTACTGTAATATTATTAAAATAGTATTTGTTAGAATTTGAATGGAATACAAAAATTTTAACAGATAATAACTTATGTAAATCTTTTATCAAAAGTTCAAGTGAAAATAATATTTTTAATTAATATTTAAAGAAATTATTTTTAAAATTACGTTGACATTGATGAGTCCAAATTATTATTGGCAAAATCCTACTTCTATTAGAGTTTAGAATACTAAAAATATTGTTTTGAGAACTTTAAAATATAATATAATGTTATAAATAATAACAAATTAAAACTTTTTAAAAAACGTTAAAATATAGTTTAGACTTTCACTATTTTCTTTGTACCAAGCAACAAAGGGTTAAAAGAGTAACAACAATATTCTAATTAGCATAAAAATAAAGTTATTTAATAGATTATATAGCTTTTATTGATATTATTTATCATGTAGAATGACATTATGAGGAAAAAAAAGTTATCAATAATTTTGATCGAACAAGCCACGGTAATTATCTTTTATAACAAACACAAACACATAAATAAAGTAGTTCATTGCATAAAGCTCCAGTTTTGCGACGGTTGGAAGACGGTCATCAATATATGCTACCTTTCTCTTGCATGTTTTGACTTTAGTCACACAAGAGTAACTTTCGGTTAGGCATGTCAATGGGCCGGCTCGAGTCCGGGTCGTGCTCGGCCCGGCCAAAAAAAGGCGAGCCGCAGGCCAACCCGTGGCCCGCGTGGGCTAAGATGGCCGGCCCGCTGCCCGGCCCGCATATGGGCGGACCGGCCCGTAGTCGGCCTGCGGCCTGGCGGGCCAAGGGGAAGCCGGGTCAAACCTGGCCTGTCCATATATTTTTTAATGTTAAAAAACACAAAACGGCGGCGTTTTGGATAAAACGACGCCGATTTGTCGGGCCCCAGGCCGAGCAGGGCCAGCCCGTAGCCTGCCCATAACCCGCCAAACCCGGGCCAGGCCCAGACCGGGCCGGGCCGGGCCCAGACCTGACAGGACCGGGCCGGGCCGAAATTGACATCCCTACTTTCGGTAGATGTGACTCTGTTTTTGGATTAAAAGAGTAAACTATAACACCTTTTGAGTGCAAGATTACAGATTCTTTGTCGCAAACAAAAGTAGATAGATGTGACTAACGATTATCACTACCGAAACATGACAAGCAAGTCTTTAGGCCCTCGGGTTTCTCTGGTGTCTTTGGCTGGACTCCAATTCAACGCACCAAGTTACAGAGTACAAGTCTTCTCCGCAACTTCGTGATTCTTGTTGGGGTGATCCAAGACAAAGATCTTCCATAACCAATGACTATTCACGTAACCTCAGTTACTAATAATGGGTTTCACTCTCACCTTGCAAAGACCATCATCGACTATAGTTTGCAATACTTTTCCAGTTAATATGCATCCAACCGTCTGCAACTTTTCCGTCTACTTTTCTTTCCACCTCCGATCATTTTTTTTCCCTTTTACTAAGCCAAATGCCTCGCGAATGATTTAGTTACACCCATCTAGGACCCCAGGGATCCATGCATTTATGAAATCAAACAACTCAATATTTCATATAATACAAGAAGCCCCAAGTGGAAAATAGGAGGAAACATGAAATTATTAATACAGATGCATCTCTCATTTCAAAGCTAACTCCAGGTATCACAAACATTTAGGTAAATGTAGAATACATACACAATACTCTGCGAACTGCTGTTATGTGCTTGCTTCGGAACTCAAGTCAGCAAAACAACTGTACAACCATGTTCAAAATGCTGGTGGATGCCAGAGTTTCCAAGATAACTCCGCAAGTTGCCTGCAGTTTGCTTAGCCATAAAGAGAAACAGCCTTGGTCAGGTTTTGATTTTCAGGCATAAAGTGAGGAAGCAGAAGGCCTAGGATAATTGGTAGTATTTCTTCTGCTAATAGCATCATCTGCACTTCGTCTGCGGCTCCTATGCACACTGTTCGTCTGGTTATTGGTGGTAGATTCATTTGAATCTTGGAGTTCCTCCAATACTTTCACAACCTCATCCATGGTAGGTCTGAACTTGGCTTCTGTGGAAATGCAACGTAGTGCAAGTGTAGAAGCCTTAAATGCAATATCCACTGAATACTGGCCTTCAAGGCGGCTGTCTAGGATGCGAAAAATCTTTCGTTTGTTTGCGAGGTATGGTTTTGCCCATTCCACAAGATTGTGTTCTCCAGATGGTCTATTTTTATCGACTGCTCTCCTACCAGATAACATTTCTAACAACACAACACCATAGCTATAAACATCACTCTTGGCAGTTAAATGACCTGGTCGAAGTGGAAAGATTTTCAGAGTTAGCATGTCAATTAAGTTAGAAGATGAACACCTGAATGTACAAAAAGAATCCCAATAAGAAGTGCCAAGCTTGACAAGCTACATGAATGTGAGAGGATACCTGTTGCTAGATATTCGGGGGCAGCATATCCATAAGTTCCCATAACTCTAGTAGATACATGACTTTTGTCGCCAGTTGGCCCATCCTTGGCCAATCCAAAATCAGAGAGCTTTGCATTGTAGTTCTGCAAGTGTATCATGGATGATATTGCAAGAGCTGATGAGAACGCAATCAATTTGCAATAATATAAAAGAGAATCACATCATGGAAGCACGAAAGTCAGACTTCAAATACCATACTTACTGAATCCAGCAACACATTGGAAGTCTTGAAGTCCCTATATATTACTTTTGTTTCAGCACTGTGAAGAAATGCCAGCCCCTTTGCAGCACCAAGTGCAACCTTCAAGCGGAGATTCCAAGAAAGAGGGTGGAAATAAGAACCTCCTGGTATTTCAACACATAAAAGTTAGTTTCAAAATGCTGAACAGAGCTTTTTGGCTTCAATAAATAAATAGTTGAACATGAAATAACTCACTCCTAAATAAGTGGTTTTCCAAGCTGCCTCGAGGCATGAATTCATACACTAAAAGCCGGTGTTCATCCTCCAAGCAATAACCTATCAGTTTCACCAGATGCGGATGATAAAGCTGACCAAGGTAGTTAACTTCTGCCTGATGAAAAGAATATATAAGCAAGGTAAGCTAACCTATGCAGCTAATTGAAGCAGACTGTTCAACAAGTAATTTTTAAACCAATGGTCAAAACAATAAGAACGGTAAATCCTAGAATTTGACGGCAGAGACTTCACAATACCACCAAAATCATCCTGGCATCTTCACTGTCCATATCATTACCAAAACAAGTTTCCCATACAAGAAGAAGCTCACTTGGATTCAGTTTCTTCAAGTCCAATTATCTTCCAAAACTAAAATCAGGAGGCAGGGAAAAGAACTCACCAACCACTCCTTATGTCCTTGAAAACTTTCCTGATTGAGCCTTTTCACAGCAATAACCATTCCAGTCCCAGGCTTAGTAGCAGTTAATGAATGCTCATCAATCCATCCCTTAAAAACTGAACCAAAACCACCTTCTCCTAGGACACTATCAGGACGGAAATTCCTTGTCGCCATTTTCAAATCGTAGAAGGCGAAGCTCTTCACATTGGAGGACTTTAGTATGTCACCCTCACTTCTAGGTGTTGGAGGCACTGAAACAGATGATGCCTTGCTACTTACACTATGATCATTTCCATCTGCACTGACATACTTTGGACTTGCCCCTACACAAGCACATATATGCTCTGCATAAGCACAATGCCATCACCGACAAAGAAAAGATTTTCGTTTCATTTCCAAACAACAATAAACCACTGTAGGAGGAAAGCAGATGCAAAATACTATTGATTGATAATCAATCTTTTAATGAAAAAAGAACCTTTTTTTTCCTGTACATCATTCTTACATTATTCATTATTCTTTATTCTTTTTCTTAGACTTTATACTTAAAAATCCTAATCTGAATCTAAATCATTAGTAAGATGAGTATTTGTGTACAATAAAATAGAGCAAATTAAAAAAAATTGGAGAGATATGTCAGACATTTTGAATTTTCTGTTCCATTTTTTCGTATCAAGCTTTTTGAGTGATCAAAGGCATTACATCATTTCATATAATTGCATGGCGGATCGGTTAATTATTGGGCCATGCTGGATTTGAACCAACATAGACACATTGCCAACGAATTTACAGTCTGTCCCCATTAACCACTTGGGCATTGACCCAGGAAAAATCAATTCCATACTTATTATATTCAATACAAGCATACACAATGAGTAACACATTTAAAGGCTATCAAGTCTAACAAAAGCATGAAAAAGAAAAAACACAACAACTACTATTGCAAAGCCAATAGTGAAAAGATAAGGAAAAAGAAAACTGGGTGAAATTCCCAATTTTACTGCATATTTATTTCATATGAGAAAAATACAGTTATATCATCGTCTGGCTGTGCTGGAATTAAGTTAACGAACCCACAATCTGAGGATAGAAGGATTGTATTTCTATTTCCTTTCATACAATTTATAAGCATGCAAACCTACCATGTCAACAAACTGAAAATAACAAGTATTCAAGATGCCGTGATGAAGTTCTCAACAGAAATGATAGCAAGTCAATTGTTAACAGGAAAAAGGAAAAACAATCAAGTCCTCTCAATGAAGCTTTTCATAGTGGCCTGAAATTCAAGATTTTGATTCATCCACACAGTGATACAGAGAGAGATGGGGTAGAAAACAATATCAGAAAAATATAAAAAGCGCTAGAAGTTCAAGTGTTAGAACAACAATAGCATAACAGTACAAGGGTCTCAATGAAAGAATAGAAAGGTAGCTTTACCTGTGTTGCATGGGCTCTCAGCTTTGATTTGGGCGCTCAAGCAAATCCCCATCAAGTTATACAAAGTAGGAAATGTTACCCGCTGAAATCTCTTCCTACAGATCACAAAAATGGGAATCTGAGCTCCAAATTAACTTGCAAGTAGACAAGTCAGAAGAGTTTATCAAAAGAGCAGATCTAGGGGTGCACCAGAGAAAAAAAAGCATCTTTTTCAAAAACAAAAGGTGTTATCCAGCAAAGTTGATTGCTTTTGAAGGCAACTTTGATATGAAAGAGGAAAGAAAAGAAAAACAAATAAATAAACAACGAACAAATAAGTACCAACCCACAAACCGTGGCATAAAGAATTCAGGAACCCACCTCCTGCTTTCCTATCCCAAGAACGTAACAGGATGAAATGATTTAATGAAAATAAAGCGGAGAAATAAATCATAAAAGGCGAGCTCTTTGGTTGCTTCTTATCCTACGGTTTGATTACTACTACTCAACCAAATGAATTCAGAGGAGAGCAGTAGCATTAATGGTGGGATGGTCCCAGCTGCGGTTTGCTTTGTTTGTCCTCCTTTTAGTCCTTTCCGTGTCTGGGAAAAGCTTTATAGTCTTGGGAAGAGATAAGTCCGTGGGACAATTTGTATCCGTTGGATATGACCGAGGTACATAAACAGTCCAACAACCCATGCTTTTCTCGATATGGCTGGCTTGGCTTGCTGACTGCTGAGTCTTTAAACATTTGGCTTTTCTCCCTCTCTCATTTCCTCGGACATATTTAAAGTGTGATTATTTTGATACTATAAGCAAAGGAGTAGAGTATGGCTTCGTTTTAAATTGTTTTTATTTATGGATATCATATTATATTCATCAGCTAAACTACAATCCTTACGCCAAGTTGACCCATTCCTGTGATCTCATGTCCTTGTTTTCGCTTCCGAGTATTCTCCCTGTTACTTAATTCTTGAATTGATGTGTTACCTCAATAGAATATTTCAAATAAACACATTATTCTCAAACGTCTCCAATAGCCTCTCATTTTATAAAATTGCACGTTTGATTTGTTACAAAAAAAATTGTAATTCATTTAAAATCTTGAATAGAATAATTAATTAAGAATAAAAATATATTAAATATATAAATTATTAGATCGTATTTGAGTTATTGTCTTATTAAATAATTTATTTAAAGTACGTGATTTATGAATTATTACATACACTTAACGATTATTTATTACAAATTTAAAAATAGTAGTCATCAATTTTTTATAAAAATAAACTACTCAAGTTATCCACAATTTTTTTATTTATTATATTTCTTACTTACAGCACTGCAACTAGTTATATTTGAGAAATTCCAAAGAAAATAATGAAACATATACTAGCGTAGGCTTTTTCAGGGATATTGGAGTAAGAAACAATTCATCCTTTTGGTAAGAAACAATTCATCTTTTTGGTCGTAAAGTTTTCATATATTAAAAATTATAAACTCTTACAATGAAAGAAGATTTAGAATGACATTAGGAGAATGTCGTAGATTCTGATAAGATTGGGAGTTGGAAAATGCTAGTGACAAACCTTTCTATCTACTTATAACTTGTCCACCAAGTTGAAAGGCCAAGTTGGATTGGTCATTAGGGGATCAAATCCTCTATACCCATAACTCTGTACTATACTGTTCTAGACCATCTCATCCACATCAATATGTGGGAACTAGAAAAAAGTGTGGATGGGATGGTCTAGATTAGGGTTAGTACAGGGTTATGGGCACAGTGAATTTGAGGGTAATAATTGGTTTGAGAACTGCCTGTGAAATTATCGACTATACTGCACAGATGGGATGGAGAATGTAGTATTCACATATGCACATACCATATTATTTTGACTTTAACCACGTGGTTCAATAGTAAAAAGTTTTAGGACTAACACCCAGGCTTATAAATTTTCACTTCTTTATTCATAAAGTGAAAATATTCGAGATTCAAGATGAGGATCCAAATGTGCATATAAAAATGGTTTTAAAAATTTGTGCCACATTTAAGGTCAAAGGTGTCATTGGATGACACAATCAGACTAAGGTTATTTTCATTCTCATTAAAGAATCGGCCAAAACAATGATTAAATTCTCTACTTAAGGAATTCATCACCATATATAACCAAATGACAGAGAAGTTTCTTCTAAAGTACTTCCTATCAACTAAGATTGTCAAACTGAGGAACAACATCTCTATCTATGCTCAGATCGATTTAGACACGTCATATGACACTTAGGAGAGATTCAAGAAGATGCTAAAGAAGTTACATTATGGTTTACCATCATGGATGTAGATTCAAATCTTTTACAATGCGCTTAACCAAACAACTCGGTAGATGATTGAAGTAGTAGCTAAGAGAATACTAAATAATAAGACACTAGAAGCAACCTATGATGTCATTAAAGATATGGTCATGAAAAACTACCCGTACTATTCTTCTCAAGCAAAACCTAGCAAGCCAGAAGGAGTATATAATGTAGATGCGATTATAGTGTTGGCAAGCCATGTTGAAGCTCTAAGCAAGAAAATAGATGGTTGATGATGAATCCTCGATTATTCCAAGTGATGCAGTGTGAGGTGTACGAGCTAGGACATCCAAGTCAAGAATGTCAAGTACTACAGGCAATGTTAAAAGCCTGAGCACGTGGATTAAGGGGAGAATGCTTCTAGACCCTCAGGATAATCCCTATAATCCCTATAGCAAATACATACAATCCATGATAAAGGAATCACCCAAATTTCTCTTAGTAGAATCAAAGGCAGCTAAGGAATAACCCTCCATCAGGATTTCAGCAATACCCACCTCAATAAAAAAAGCCAAGCTTGGAAGACCTCATAATCAGATTTCTTCAAATTTTAGAGGTGAGATTTCAAGCCACTGAATCCTTATTAAGAAAACAAGAGGCTTTTATACATAACTTGGAAACTTAGATCGATCAACTTGCTAAGCTAGTTTATAAAAGACAACAAAGGAGTTTGTCTAGCGATAGTTGTAGGTTGCATGATATTTTAATAGGCATTTTAGTATGCTTTAGTTATTAATTAATTGATTCATGCATATTTAGGGTCAGAATTGTGTTAGTTGGTTAGATATTTGTATTTTGAATGTTATGTAGGTTAGAGCATGCTAATGAGATTTAATTTTGTGTATTTGAGGTACCTGGATGTGATTATTAGTGTTTCAGATCAAATATCAAAGAACGAAGAGAATTCGGAGGAAACCCGACACCCAAGGCCACGAATCGTGACAGAAGCTTGGTAGGTTTGCCATGATTGTGACAAAGAGTAAAAATTAAGTGTCACAATTGTGTCCTACGCGACAGCAGACGCGGACCGACTTTTAAAACGCCACTTTTTAAAAGATATTTTAGACTTTTAGGCCCGAGTCAACCCTAATGTTTGCCCTAAATAAACAAGATATAAATAGAAGATGAAGAAACTTAAAAGAGGGATCTCCATTTCTACCTTTTTGAGAAAGATGCATAGAAGAGGAAGAGAAGAGAGAAGGAGGAGGAAGGAAGAAGAAGGACTATTATTTTTGCTGTCTTTTCGATCCATCCCAACCCTTTCAAGTGACATTTCATTTCATCTTTGTTATTCTCATTTGAATGTATGAGATGGATTTGATAGTGATGGATTTGGGTTTGATGATGTTGTTCTAAACTCCTTTAGGGATTTATTCTTGAATCAATGTTAATGTGATTTCTTTTGATGTTAACACATTGGATATTGTGATTATTTGTTATATTTGCATGCTTCGGTAACAAATCGATAGAGTGAATCGATAGCAAAACAATTAGATTGGGTAATGAGAGCTAAACAATCTAATAGATCACACAAATAATAAAATTGGTAATTTATACGAAGAGAGATTTTATGTGAGGACCTGATAGTCTATTAGAGGGCTTAAGATTCTATTAGATGCGTAAGTTTTTTGTTAATTAAGAGATTGCAAAATCCATAACCCATAGTGACTGTGTGCCTGACCATATAAGGCCACGACCCTTCTTTAAAGCCTAACCCTTCTCCTTATTTCTTATTTTTCCCCATCTTCTGCCACTTCTTTAGTATGCCCCCCCTACAACCTAACTAGCCATTTTCAAGCTATTTTTACAACACCCAATTGGATTTTTCTTGCATTTTACATCGATTGCACTTGGATTTGTGGGAGTTTACATAATTTCAGGGTTGATCTTCATTCAATGTTCTGGGTTTCACATTTGCTTCAATTCAAGGTATGTTTTGCTAATTTTCTTCTTATTTTGCTATTATAAGTTGAATTTCATTCCTTTCCCTATGAATTATTAGATTTATTTTATGAATTGCTTTGTGATTGGATGAAAGTCAAACTTAGAATCATTAATTTTGCTTAATATGTTATGGAATTGTAATGGGTTTCTTTAGATTAGGAATAATTTGGTATTTTTTTTATCAATTAGTTAATTTTTGTCAGTTTAATTATATACACATTCCATATTTTGCATGATTTAGGGGTTAATTGTTTATGTAGTATAGGTTTAGCTGTCAAATTGTTCAAATTCACTCTAAAGTTTAGGAATTCCATTTAGGAATTTTTAATTAGTTAAATTTATTAATTGCATTCTAATTGTCTTAGTAATTTTGCTATTATTTTAATTTTCTATTTATCTTGTTAATTTCCTTGTTTTTAGTTTAATTTGATTGTTTAATTGTGTGCATTTTTGCAATTGCATAACATAATGTGTGTACGATTTAAGTATGGGAAAATTGATATTTAATATTTTTATATCATTATTTCCTTTCATTTTAGTTCATTTTGGGTACAATGAAAAAAAGAACAGAGGTGATACAACAACGAAGGGAAAAGGAGGCACTAAGAAAATGACAAAGAGATGAAGGGTCTTCTAGAGTCCCGAGTGGAGCTCGCTCACCACTAGCATGAGACAACTGCACATTTACTGACACAACACAAGATGTTACAGTTTAATATTGGGGCCTATAAGGAGCAATTTCAGAGGTTGAAAGGCAATAAGCTTGGTACCAATAAATGTACAAATTGGGAGGCAATAGAGCAAGTTAGCTTAGCTCAGCAAGTTCGGGATCTCATCAACATTAGAGCATGGTCCCAATTCTTTGAGATCATAGAGCTAACATATTAAAAACTTAAACTTAACTTTTGCTCTACTTTCTTCATGGAAAAGGGAAGCACAATCCAATTTCAGATGCTTAGGAACATGACAAGGATGAATTACACAAACTTCTCCATAATGATAGGGCTCTATGATTAGGACTTTGTAGAGATGCATAACTATATAGACCTTCATATACATTTTTTGTATAGGATAATACTATGAACCATATTATGGAAAAGAAGTCTCACCCCATTCTTAAAACTATCATAGTAGGCACTACTTTTCTAAAGCCTAGAAAAATACACCTTTTTAGAATTTTAGGATCACCTATTTTTAAGGAATGGAAAATAAGCTCAAACCTACCCAAACTAGGTCGAATTCAATAGGTTCAACCAAGTTAACTAAGCTTAAGACTGAACTATTTTTTTAAGCATCAAGTTAGGCTTGAGCTTTAGTTCTATAGCTTAAGCCCAGCCCAAAGCTTGATATATATATTAATTAGCCTAAGTTTCAAGCTAGCCCTAATTTATTCTTTGTTCTCTCTAATGTAATAGTAAGACAATCATTCTTCTTCTTTTTTCTTTTCCAATTCTTTTATTCTTTCTAGGATAATTTGGATGAGAAATGACATGATACCATGTTCATGTCATGCGTTGTTGGTCCTTTAGTTTGCCCTCACCTTTAGACCACTCTTTAGCCTCCTTAAAACCTATAAAACAGAGTATGAACTCTGGGACTCTCTAATCTTGAAGACTTGTCCAAGAACTCATTAAAGTTGAACCTGTTGAAATTAAGACATCAACTGAGTGTTGCTTTTCTTTTTGTAGCTTAAAACAATAGCTTGAAGGTAAATACAAGTAAATCATAATGGTGGAGTTTTTGTTATTAGACTCCAAATATAGCCAATTATTTTAGATTTAGTCAACTCTATAATTTTCTATGATCTTTTGGCAATTTGAGATTTGGATCTTTTATGATTTTTTATATCAAGTCGAGTTAGGTTGAGATATATGAAATTTAAAATTTAGACAGGCTTCAGGTCGCTTAAAACTAGATCAAGTATAGGTTTAGCCAATATGAGCCAAGCCTAATTGTTTGGGCTGAGATTAGGTTATCAACTCTTTATCAACCTTATTAATACAAGGAGAAATGTTGTACTAAGTAAGTAAGTGTCCCTAATCTACAATCCTTAACCTCTCATCATACTTCTCAAACTTTTATGAATTTATATTCCTTAGCAAGATTTCTTAGGATAAAGTATACTCAGTTGCACCTCATATCGCTATATGTTTTCCTATGTCTATAGAAGACTCCTTAACCTTAGTCCTAAATGAGAAGCCTAACCTAATGGTGGACTAGTTATTCGAGTCACTATTACTTAATTAGGACTAGAAGTATGTACCTTATTACAAGGTTAAGGTTGTAGATTGAAAGTTGCACATTCACATTTGAAGGTTGCATACTTGGAGAAACTATACCTTAAAGTCATTTATAGGAAATTTATAAGTTTGTCTTAATTAAAATGTGAAGGCTAAATGAATTGTCTAAAAGGAAGAGTCTTTAAGTTTATATAGCAACAACCAATTACTCATATCAAGGCAAATCAAAGGTTAGATATGCGAGAGTCTTCCGCTTCTTGAGAACTCTCACCAAAATTTTAGAAATATTTTAAGTTTCTTGTTTACTAGATGTGTCAATGATATCCGAGTAAGCATAATACTTATCTTTAAGCTTGTTAAAAAAATTTTGTTGTTTCTACTACTATGATATAAAGACCTAAAACTCTAGTTACAACCTATTTAAAGTTATATTAGTCTTAACAAAGCATTGAGTCTCTTTCAATTCCTAAGAGGACAATTGATGCTACCTAATTTAACTCATCATATATGTGTCCCCCAAAGAATCCAACTATTTATTTTATCCCTTTAATTAAAGTATATGACTAAGTCATGTATGTGCATTTCTTTATCTCTATTAAAGGCTTAAAAAGAGCTAACAAAGTACAATAATATATGGAGGAAAATCCCTAGGATGAAAGCTAAAGGAAAACTTTTAACGCATGAAGATGATAATAACTACAAATGAGGACTTTTGCAGGAAACTACTAGAATTCACTTGGAACTTGGAAGAAATAATAACAAAAGGAAAAAATGTGATTAATTATTTGTATAAATATTCCACCTTGAAGCTATAACTTGGATAAATCCATTTTGTAGCCCTGGCTATAATGATGTCTCTTATTAATTAAACTAACAGAAGAAAAGATTTGCGACTATCCTTAGATTCCCTTTTAGAGATCCTTTTGTTCCTCTCCCTCCAGATTGAATACACAGAGCAGTTAAGGAAGTTATAAGACACCTTAATATCCTAACTTGTGATATCCTTCTAATAAGAATGATTACACCTTCTACCTAGTAGGGACTGAATTCCATTCCAGAGATAAGATGAGAATTTGCATCTAAAAAAGAGATGATCATGAGATTTATACTCTTGATTGTAGAGGACACATATAGCACTAGAAGGATAAGAGGGCTTGATCTTTTCCCTAGTAAATAATTTTTCTTTGTCACTAGCCTTAAGATGAAAGAGCCTTTAGGGTGTTTAAAGGAAAACCATACTAAATTCTTTGACTTTATGATAAGATCTCATCTTGCTATATTATTTGATATTATCTCCTTTGTTTTGGATTTATTTGATGCTTAAATATGGAAATTAATTTTTCTCTATCACTATCCATAAGATGAAAGAGCCTTTAGGGTTTAAAGGAAAACCATACTAAATTCTTTGACTCCATGATAAGTTCTCATCTTGCTATATTATTTGATATTATCTCCTTGTTTTAGATTTATTTTGATGCTTAAATATGGAAATTAGTGTTTGTTTTGTTTTAGGAAATGAAACGTTGAGGTTTCATTAAATTGGGATTCTATTGATGATAATCACAAATTTTGGATAAAGTGAAGAGATTGCTGCAGTAGATAAGGTTGATCACTTAAAGAGTTAGAGTTTAACTAGGAAACTTCTTCTTATCCCTATCATGTATGAGTTTGATTTTGAATTTTTTTTAGATAGAAATCTTTACAAGTTCGAATTATATTAGGATTAAATCAGAAAACCTTATAAAAGGGTTGTTCCTCACAAAAAAAGAAAGATTCTCTCTTCTTATGTTTTTCGTAATTCTTTATCTTTCTTTTATTTTTGTTATTGGAGCGAAAGTCATATGTGGCTAAACTAAATCTTTCTGATTCAAGGGGATTCAATATTCTAATTACAACTTTGTGAGGTTTTGTGTTCCAAACTTTTATTTACATTTTAATTTAAGTATTTCTTGTTTTGAGTTCTCATATTTCATGAATGATTAATTTTTGATTAATTTGACAATTTAATTTAATATTGATTATTCTATCACTATTCATGAATTCGATGACTCGTAATTGTCATGAAAGATTGGTACAAGTAACAAGTAGGTTATTTATGAATTTCCATATTTAACTTATGATAAACAAGAAAACTAAATTGGATAGTTATATCTATCTCAATTATTTAATTTAGGGTTTAGTCTTTTTCACAGAGCTTATTGTTACCATTTATTTGATATAGAATGCTATCACCCCCAGTCAATAAATGATAAGTTTTGGTTTAGATGCTAGGTTTAAATCAATTAATTTAGAAAATTTTGAGACATATTATGGCTATCCTAATATGTTTTAGACTAATTGTTTGAATCGAAAAAAATTCTCTTTAAACCAATGATCAATGTTACAATTAGATAAGATCTTTCCCATGAATCGGAGTTTGATAATCTTGACTTTCTTATTTTTAAATTCAGTTGATTTAATTTATTTTTGTATCAATTTTAGTTAATTAGTTATTGAATTAGAAAAAACCTCCCATTTACTTTTATTGATTGAAATTAAGAAGCAAGTATTTAGTTCTCTAGGGATTCAACCTGGTTCCAAGACTACTACAAAAGTTTGAAAAATCAAAATTATTTTAGGGGCTTCGACAACTTGACCACTCCACTTACTATTTAATATCAATGAATATGTCCCAATATGACATATTTGTAAATTCACATAACGTGTTTTTCATCCAAAGAAACTTATCTTTTAGAAGATGGTTTAGGTGGTAAGGAGGGAGACAGTTGATTATGCAACTAAAACCTTTAAAAAGAGGGGCCAATATTAATTGTTATTATAAATGATAGTTAAAACTTTAAAGTTTTTAAGCATAGTTCGCATTAGGGAGGCATCATTAGGGAAGTTGGGAAGGGATCTAAATAGTCATAGTAAAAAGAAGTGCTTGCTCCATTCCTTAGTTTAACTCTTATATAAGGTCTAATATTATCTCTCAACTTAAAAATTTGTCTCATATTCCATTAGGCAAAGCTTTTAGGTTGAAATTTTCAAAAGTTAAATATTACCAAGGATTAAGAATGAGTCCACTTTACCCAAAGGGATTCTTCATCATTGAATAATTTCCAAATCCATTTTTCCAATAGTACTTTGTTTTAAATCTTGATGAAATGATTCTTAGTCCCCCCTTTTAACATTAGAGTAGACCTTAAACCCTCTAATCTTAACATTGGTAAAGTATTCTCTCTTTCCATCTAAAGAAAGTTCTTTAACATCCTTTCAATAGCTTTAATTTGACTGATAGGGAGAGGTAAGTTTGAGCTCCAATAGACATTAGTGTTGATAAGAACGAAATTAATCTTAATAACTCTCCCCATATGTCCTTATGGTTTAACTTTGTGGAAAATATAGTAATTCATAAGTATTTAAGATGTAGGAGATAAAGCTCAAAGCTTGAGATATGAGCAAGTTGCTAATCGACTAATGAGGCATAAATAGAGACATAGAGAGAGCTCTTACTAATTATAAGTCCAACATTTTATTGAAGTGACTAAAATAATCATTCATAGTTTTAAGGGAGTCGATGTTAGCTTTACAAAACAAAAAAAGGTCATATGCAAAAATAGTTTGAAGAGCCTTAATCTTTTTCATTTGTGATGATATTTTAATGATCTATTTGTATTAATGTTATTTGAAACAAGTGTTATAAACACTTTTATGAAAAGAATGAATGACTAGGGGAATAAAGGATCCCTCTGCCTTAGTTATCTAACTGTCTTGATTAGTTTAGAAAGCTTTTCATTCACCAAGATTTTATAGGAAATGGTTGTGACACATAGATGGAACTAAGAGATAAATTTCTCTGAAAATCCAAAACAATCACAGTATAGAAAAGAAAACCCCAGATGATTAAGTCAAAAGCCTTATGAAAATCAACTTTAATTACACAACTTCTTGTTGACAACCTCCTAAAATAACTTTTAATTCTAGGGCAATTAAGATGTTATCTCCAATGCTCCTCTATTTACACAAATGCTCCTTGGCTAGAGCTAATCAGTTGTTTAGTGTGCTTTTTAGTCTAGTGGTAAGATAGATATAATTTTGTAAATTACATTGCAATAAGTTGTAGGTCTGTATTGGAAGAGAGTTGAGTGGTTGGGGAACTTGGGGACAAGATATATAAGAGTTTTGTTGATCTCTTTGAGAAATTTACTACCACTAAAAAATTTAAACACAACTTTTGTAACTAACTCACTAGCTGTATCCAAGTTCTTTGGTTTAAAAAAAAAAGACATTTTAGGCCATCAAGCCTTGGAGCTTTGTTAGAGTTAAGGCTAAAAACGAAAACTCTAACATCTATAGTTAAGAACGGTTTAGACAATGAAGAAGCTCAATCTTGGTTGATAAAGACAAAAGATTAAAATACCTGATTGAGAAGATACCTAGGCTTAGGGAGCCTAAGATTGCCTTAAAGAAGTTGATAGCATGATTAAGAAATTGTTCTTATTCCTAAAGGATTTTCCCTTGTTGGTTCTTTAATAAGTTAAATATGATATAATTCCTTACAATGAGGATAGAGCTATAGCAAAACTTTATGTTCTTATAACCATCATTCAACCTCTGCACTCTCGACTTTTGCTTGAGTAAGGAGCTATAATTTTTCAATGCCTCAGTATAAGAGATAGAGTAATTTTTTCTTTCATAAGAGTTTGAGGGTTACTAAGATCTATGCTTAAGTCCTTTTGAATTAAGATTAAGGACTCCTTAGTATTTAGAGTAGCTTCATTAGTGTCACTAATACTCTTTTTATAGAGAAGTTTCAATTCATTTTTGATTTCTTGAAGTTTTTTAACATAAATATGTGCATCACAATCTATTCCTTAAGTGTTTAGGCCCCTATTGTTATTATCACCAAAGTAAAGAGAATTTGCTAAGGAGTTAAAGGCTTTAAAATGAGAGTTCTCAAGATAGAAGTTGTTCTGCCAACAGACTCTTATAGGTTATGATCTAAGTACAAAGGGAGTTTAAACTAAGCTCTACTATTATTGAAGGATGTTGACAAAGAGGAGTTTAATAGAGCGATCTAATATCTTCCTAATATACCTTTTGCCTAAGTTTTGATTGTTTAAGGTAAAAAAATAAGTCACTATACTTAAGATCAGTTGACCCCGAGAAGGTAAACCATATTCCAAATTCAAGGGTTTCAATAAATCCCCCGTAACAGTTTATCTTGGACCATACCTAAAACTCCCTTCAACACTCTATGTAGCCATAAATCCTATTTTGTATTAATTAAGATCTATTGGCTTTTTATACCAATCCACAGTAAATAAAAGGTCGTATCAAAGATCCATTTTAGTCTTGAAATTATATAATAATGGAAATAATGGAAACAACAATCCTAGTCACTATATTGACTTTTTATACCATTCCACTATATTTGGTTTACTTATAAGTTTTAATGGATATGCTTTATATAGTGCTTTTGGGCAACCTTATCAACAATTAAGAGATTCATTACGAGGAACATGGTTACTTGTTGAAGTAACGAGCCTCTTGCTATTAAGACTATTGAAGAAAAAAAATATAGCTACCTAGTTTATTAATGTCTTCCCAAATGTTATATGTGTTGTAGTTTAAGTTAAAGGCATAAACAAATGAGACTTCTATTTGAGTGTTTTAAGGTAAAAAGTTCTTATTAAAGTAGGTCAGTTAGTTGGAGCAAAGGTAGCAAGTTATTAATGAAATCTTAGTATTATAGGACAGTACAATTCTTTCATTATGATGAGTTAAATGATTACTTACTATCAACCAATCTTTAAGAAAAAATTGAAGACGTTTTTCAAGGAGACTAACAAAAGATGATTGCTTGCTTTTACGGTATTCACGAATTATTTTTTGTTTCTAAATTTTGTTAAGGCTTCTGACATTTGACGACATGATCATTTCAACGGAGAGGAAGCATTTTCAGTGAAGTAGAAAGAAGTATGTCACTCTCTTCAGTTATCCGGTGAATCTTAAACTCAAACTGTCCCGTACTAATCGATAAAAGTTAGCTTTGTGTGATTATAAAGTTTGAATCACAAAAATAGTCTTTTATATTAAAAAAATGCATATATTGATAATTTACCTTCAATCTTCATAAAACGAAAAATCTTGTACATGGATTACGTTAATTTTAACTTTTATTATCAGAATTTGTGTATAAAAGAATCTCTTATACTGTTTTGTAAATTTAAAAATCGTCAACCTTGTCGAGTACATATTACACAGGCCCATTCTAGACCTTTATAAAAAAAGAAAAAGGAAAATCAACCCAAGGTGAAAGTATACGCCAATACCTAACCAAAGCGCTTTTTCGTCTTAAGATGATCTAGAATGTTATTTTATTATACACAAAAATGACGTATGGGCTTGTGTATGGCTCACGTAGGTATCGTCAATGAAAATTCTGTAACCGTAATATTAGCTGGTGGCTGTCAAGCGTGCAGAAATTTGAAATACTGAAATCATTATTGAATTGTGGAAATTGACTTTGGAGCAATATAGTCTCCTTAAAGGGACTTTCATTTACCCACACGAGCACGTTGCATGTACGCCAACTGGCATTGGATGTCTCTCATCTCGACACGGCTCGTGTTTGAAAGCCGACTTAGCAATGAGGAGCTGGTGGATAATTGAGTCGAGTGATTGGGAAGGTGCCGTCGATTCGAGGGCCTTCCAAGCCTATTGTTTTAAGATTCCAACCATACACTTAATTCCATCCATCCCTACCACAATTAAGCATTCAACCTTTTCATTGTTACTAATATTGTCTTTGGAGCTTTCTAGAGGCTAATTTGTGCGAATATATATACATACATACATACATAATAGGATGTGTGATATCAAAATATATCATAACATCTCAATAAAAATTATATGTAAAATATAAGAAAACGCTGGACTTTTAACAACATAATTAATTCATGTAATATATTTTCAAATCATTTAATATTAATTATTTTAAATGATCGACTTTTCCCTTTTCTTTATATTAAGAATTTTATTTTATTTATTAAATTGATTATCCCTTTTGAAAAATTTCAAAATTTATATCAATTTAGAACATAAACTATAATTTTGAAAAACATGTCATCAGTTAACAATTCATCCAAATTTATTAATATTATTAAATTCCAAAATTGAATCTCAAATTAATTAAAATTGTATGAGACTTAACAAAAGATTATTGCTTATAAATTAAGAATAAATGAGAAAGATGCTGAAATTCAAATTAAAGAAAAACAAAATGTAATTAGTGGCACGATCACAATCATGTGGTTTGTAATTAAATTCAAAACATATTATAAAGTAATTATAAAAAGCTTTCAATAGTTTAACTTAGAACGTTAGTGTTGTCTAATTTAACCTTTATAGAAAATATGTTTATAGTTTTTGTAACTTTATCTTTAGAATTTCCTTTTACGTTAATTAGTTTTGCATGGACGTTAAATAAAATAAAAATTTAAGCTTTAATTCATAATTTTAAGCAAAGTATCAAAACTAGTCCGAACTCTATTTTCGAGCACGTTAACAGATGAACTACTATTTAGGCTTAATTTGGGGGAGCGGTGGCGGTTGATAACCTGCTAAAATCAACCTGCTGAAATGATAAGTACGTATTTTCAATAAGTACTTATGTGTTTGGGATTGTTGTTCTAGTAACTACTGAAACGTGAAAATAAGTGTTTGGCAAGTGCGGTTGTAGTTACTGAAAAAAGATAAAATGACTAAAAAGTCAATTGATTTAATAAACTATTAATTGTTGAATAAATAATTACAAAATATTATTAGCCATATAAATTTAAAAT
>JANIIA010000009.1:58159873-58177702 GCA_027478495.1 Erythroxylum alaternifolium | reverse complement strand
AGTTCAAGATAAGTCAAATAGCCATTTTGTGCACAAAATAAACAATACAAAACTGTCAAATAAGAAAGAATTATTATCATCATTTTTCCTTCTTCAAGTTTTCATTCATCAATTTTAATCAACAAAGCTATTGAAATCTAAATTTTAATTTGGCAATCTTTCATTTACTCCTTTGTAATCAAAAGGTCACGAGTTTGAGTCACGAAAATTGTCTTTTTGTAAAATGCAAAGGGAAGGTTGTCTTCAATTGATGTTCCTCCCCCAACTCTCATAAAGTAGAGCCTTTTGTGCTGGGGTTGTTGTTGTTATATGTAATTCAACATAAAGTAACTAATTTTGTATGATTACATAATTCAATTTGTAATATATAACCCATCTTATGAAAGGTATTGTGTGACAATATATAACTCATTTTTGTGCGCAAAATAATTAAACCAAAACATTCAAATAAGCAAGCTCTAATATCATTATTTTGCCTTCTTCACTAAGTTTTCATTCACCAATTTTCATTCGTCAATTTTAATCAACATTCTTACTCAAATACTAGATAACATTGCTGACAATCGTCAATTGTACACACTACACAATTCAAGTTTAAGATAAGTCAAATAGCCATTTTGTGCAGAAAATAAACAATACAAAACTGTCAAATAAGAAAGAATTATTATCATCATTTTTCCTTCTTTACTAAGTTTTCATTCACCAATTTTAATCAACACAGCTATTGAAATCTCAATTTTGATTTAGCAATATTTCATTTAGTCCTCTGTGACCAAAAGGTCACGAGTTTGAGTCACAAAAATTTACTCTTTGTAAAACGCAAAGGGAAGGTTGTCTACAATTGATGTTCCTCCCCCAACTCTAAAAAAGTATAGAGCTTTGTGTGCTGGGGTTGTTGTTGTTGTATATAATTGAACATAAAGTAACCGATTTTGTTTGATTACACAATTCAATTTGTAATATATAACCCATTTCATGAAAATTATTATGTGACAACATATAGCTCATTTTTGTGCCCTAAATAAATAAACCAAAACATTCAATTGTATTTTCCTAAAATTATTCCTAGTCATTATTTTATTAAGATTGGACATTGATATATTATAAAAGACTAGCACACTTTATATTTCTTCCTCAAGAAGGAAGTAATTAATTTCATAGCTAAAGTATAAAGATATTTAAATAAACTTGTTAGTTCTTATTAAAGAACAAGTTCACTGAATTGATCGCATATAAGAATTCTATTTGGAGCATTACCTGAATGTCTATAGAAATTCTTATTGTGATGACTATATAAGTGATCATTTAACTTGAGTCTCTAAAGTATCTCATATAGGAATTGCTAACTTTTTATACTACTTATAGCCTTTTTTAGTCAAGGATAACTGAACTCATAATCATTAAATATAATAGAAATTATATGGAAGTATTTGAGTAATCAATATATAATTCATTACTCTAAAGTGATTAAGGAAAATGTTATATTGTTATCAATTAATGTTGATTAAAAAAATCATTAGCTAAACACTTTGAGCATACTTAGTGTCATTTATTATGCTAGTAGCTACATATATTTATAAGACATGAATTAAATGTCATATATTTCGAGAAACGATCATATAATAATAGCTACACACATTTACAAAGACAGAAAAACAAGTGTCACATATTTTAAGATGCATGTTTCTAATAACATTTACACACATTAGCTAAGATATGAGTCAAGTGTCATGCTTTTAAGATGTAGGCCTATAATAGCAGTTGCGAACCATTTTCTTAAGACAAACTAAATGTTGTGTGATAAGTGCTAACTAGGTTATGTTTTTAGTATGATTTAGGAATGTCTTGCTTGTGGTTGGATGATTTTTTTAGGATTTGATATTTAATTTGAAATATATTATTTTTAGGCCTTGCTTTAGTTCCTTAATAAAGAAGGAACAAATTTGAGCAAGTTAGAGTCAAGTTAAAGCAAGTTTTAGGTGATTTTAGAGGAAAATGGCTCAAAACATGATCCTATATTGTATACCAAGGATTATGATTCTATGTTTTAGATTTGCATTAGCATTGTTCTTCTTTTTTATATAAATCCTAGTTTTCTGTTAGAGTGAGGAACACAAATCCAACACAAATTTGTGTTAAACTTGTTTTTGTCGAAATATTTTGAAATCTTGGGGTTTTGAATATAAAAGAGAGAGAAATATGAAGGAGATACGAAAGTAGTTGAAAAAACATCATTAAAGACATGAATTGGAGCATCTTTAGCCAAAACTGAAGCAAATTTAGAGAGAAAAGAACATATTTCCATTAAGACTTAAGTCAAGACTTTATGATTTCAAGATTTATAAGAATGACTTCTTTTGTTTTGTGATATTTCTTAGGTGTTGTTGGTTTTATTTATCTTAGTACGAAATAAATTAGGATAAATCTAGATGAGATGGACCTTATAACTATTTGTTTAGACTGATTATTTGATTTAATAAAAGACTCAAGTTTTATTCCAAATTATTTATGATTATTTATTAATATTAAATTGAAAAATGCTAGCATTTTGATTCAATTTCAGATTTCATATATAAGGATCAAGAAATTATATGTATGAATAAATTATAGCATAGATAATAAGGGTTGTACGGAATCCCAGAGATAAGACTATATAAATCTTCTAGATTAGAGTCAAATCTAATAATGAAATTTACAGAACAAGTTAATGTGTTCTTAAGGATTTTGATTAGATAAAGATTTCAATCAATCAAATTATAGATATGAGTTATATTTCTTGAGAAATAATATGGTTACTACTTTATAATTTATACTGGTCTGAGAAACTAGAGTTAATAGTTGACTTAAGATAAATTTAATATAGAAAGGTTCTGAAAGGATTCTATGCATAGATATTATTTATCAATTGATTGCTTCAGTCTTGTTTATTACTTTGTTTTGTTACTTAGATTAGTAATTTTAGTTTAGCTAATAATTTCTTTTAAATCAATCATTTGTTTTATTACATTAGATAATAAAAGATAATTATTACTAGTAATCTTTATAGGAACGATACTAGTATTCACCTAGACTATATTATAAGAACAGTAGGTGCACTTACCTAGTAAATCTTTAGTACAATTTTAAACATACACATTATTATGCATTAAAGGACATACCCCTTTACTAATAAATATCCATATTTTCCTAAGGTCCTACACTTGATATTCAAATCTACCTTTAAAATTACACTTTACACACAGATAGACACACAGATACACATATATAGACAGGCACACAGACACAGACACAGACACAGACACAGACACAGACACAGACACAGACACAGACACGGACACGGACACAAACACAGACATAGACACAGACATACAGACACACACATGCGTACAACCTGTAATGAATGTTTGAGAAAGTTTACAATTATTAAATAAAAATAGCAAATAGAACACAAATCTAGACAAATCATAACACTAAAAATAACCTCTCTATTACATAAAAAATATACACAACCCTAATGGCCAATAAAAACATAAAAAAACACATACACCTTATACTAATAGGGGAGAAAATCAATTCCTAAAGGAAACCTTGTAGTCAATTAGGGAAGCTTTAGGCGGTGGATGTCTTAGAGCATAGATGTGAACTCATCATTTATAGACTCATCTTTAGCACGCCCCTAAAAATTGTTACCTTCAACTAGAAGATCCTACAACAGAAGATTATCAAAATTCAGGTTTAAGAGTTGAACCTCCAACAATTTATGAAATTCAATGAAGCTTTTTGTAAAGGAATCCATCATCTAATGATAATTCATTGATTCAAATGTTTTACTCTTTAAATCTTTCTATAAATCTAGACCTTATGATTGATAATAGCATAAACTATGAAGGCTTCTTATAAAATATCATTTGTAACATACAACTTTTTGAAATTGCTCTGAACCATCTCACGATCATGTTTAAGCTTTATCACCTCTCTCTCCTTCTCTTCTTTCTCTACCTATAGCTCTATGAAGGACTTGGTCAACTTATCTATCTATGAAAAATTGATCTTATGTCCAATTTGACAGTTAAAAGTCCATTGTTGTCCTTTTGATGCATATAGAAAATGAGCTTAAGGCTTATGAAAATATTACTTAGAATAAATTTGCTAAATGTAAAATCATTGAAATATTAATTAGCATTAGCCTAGCTTCACTATTTAGATTTGGAAAATAGTCAAGTAGTTTCCCAATCGCCCTCATTGAGATAATTATGATCTCTAAGGAGAAGTCCACTATAGATATGTGAACCAATGCTATTTGCCTCAAATATAAAGTCAATCGTTTCAACATTGTAGTGAGGGTAGTAGATATCATTTATGGTTGACTTTCCAACTAAGAGCCAAGTTACAATATGTCCAAGAGTTGTTATAACCTCTTCCCTTAGAGATTTGATTGAAGTTACAGTACTAGCTGACTCCACAGGGATAACCACTTGGTATATAGTTATGAACCTTTTCTTTTATTTGCTAGGTGTAGTATTATTATCACCTTTTTTTATTGACCTTATTTATGATCTTGATTAGATTCGTTAGAGACTTGGAAAAAGCTATTTAGAGAGAAAAAGAATCATACATGTTTCTTCATTCAAATTGTCAACACATTAAGTGAACTTCTTCCTCTAACATCACATTCTTAGAGAGAAACAAAAACTCTTTATTTAAGAGAATTCTCCCTTGATCTTCTAGCAATGTGTGATCTTTATACGTCTTATTGAAAAGAGGATTTGTCTCACCTAATATAGACCTTAAATTACACCTACTCACATCTTACAAACTTAAAAAAAAAATTCTCCTTTACTCATTGGCACTCTAGGAGACACTAACAATCTCATCTAAGGCCTATAATTAAGGATGAGCCATTTATAGTAATTCTCAATAGGTCTAAGTTGATGCATATATTAAACCATTTATAGTAATTCTCAATAGATCTGAGTTGATGCAAATATTGAAAAAGTGTTGTTGATAGTTGTATGCCTAATAAGTGTGGGTGAAATAAGCTAATTGCAAGCTTGTGCCATCAATAATTTTGTGTACCACATTATGGAACAAATTAAAGTCTTATCTCATTTATGAAGCTATTGAAGTAAGCACTAATCTCCCCAAGATTGATATATTATACCTTCTTTTAGTCAGCTGTTTCATAATTTAAATACAGTGAAGGATGTTAAACTTAGATAATTAGTCTTTAAAATCAACAAGTCTTAATATTTTGGCATACTTCTCAATCACATAGCAATCGATGCTCCTCAACAATAATTTGGTGGCCAACAACGACTCCTCAATATCTCTAAACCTCCTAGATTTTGAAATAAACCCTAGATTGGGTCCTCTAAAAAGACCTAAAGCTATTAATGAACTTATTGCTCGAACCATTACACTAGGATTGATAATATACCTAATGCAAGGAGCAACTTGGGCTTAAGGCTATCTCGCTTAAGATGAAAATAATGACTAAAGGTATGATTTGCACCTTAACGTTTTACAAAAATTTGAAATAAATTTCTACCATTATCTCTAGTACCGTTATGCACACTAACATTAGTAAACTAGTACTCATTACATCCAAAAATTACTAAAATACTATTCATTATACTATAAAAGTGGTAACAGAGATAATGATAAGAGTTTATTTAGACATTTTGTGAAATGTTAAGTTGAAAGGTGCTCCTTTAGCCAATATTTAAAGAAATTATTTTTAAGTTTATATTAGAGTCTAGTAAGTCCAAATTACCTAGTTGTCACCTGATATAGACTAAATTTATGATTAATATGCTAAAAACTGTCAAAAACTTAACTCAATTAAGATTTAGGATGTTAATAATACTATTTTAAAAACATTTAAAATAAAATATAATACCATAAATAACAGTAATGACTAACTTAAAATTTTCAAAAATAATATTAAGTGGCAATCTCTACCTTTTGCCTTTAGCCAACTTCAAGCAGGTAATATGGTTGTCTCACTCATTTTTTAAGTGGCAAATGAACCTTTGTGAGGGGTTTATATATGACTAAGCAACTAATCGTATCAATGTGGGATTGATGATGTATCAATGTGGGATTAAGGATCATAACTACGAGACATTCCCACTTCCTGAGACTTCCTCCCTAAAAGTTTTTATTAAATTTCATATTTCTCGTGTCGTTAATGTTGGATATTTTTGACATTTCCCATAAAATTGGACAATATTTAATTGCATTTTTTGATTTTTTAATAACTTATCAGTTAAGTTATGGAATTTGATTTGGATAAAGATAATAAAGTGACCCAATAAATGATCTAAATTGATAGGTTGAAGTTCAGGAAGAAAATAGACCCCGATCAGTGTGAATCAGACCCATATCGGGCCTGTGATAGGAAAACCCGATATAAAAGCTATATATAAAGGTTAAGGTTTCTTGCAGTTGTTCATGTCATTTGTAAGCATAAGAATTCTCTGACTCATTAAGAGAGCTTACATTTTGAGAAAACTGTAGAAAGACTTTACTATCCTGATCAGCAGTTCTCGTAAAGATGACGGTGGATTCACGCTCGTTACAGTCTTAAAAAGCTTGATTGAAGTTATGAAACCGAAATCAAGTATTTTCGCATTTTTTCGATTATTTTCCTTTCACGTTCAATCTGAGATACGTAATTAAATTCTTGTTACGTGCTACAGTTAATGTACGATAGCTAGAGTTCTCGCGCACTTATCATTTGCATCCCTGAATAAGAGCAACTTTGAGACTTCAGACGTTAGGTATGCTTGAATTTTAGGTTTTGAAGAAATATCTATATCTTCCTTGAAGAGCTACGGGAGTATGCTATACTTACTTGCTTTTGGAACCGGTGATCTGAACTGCTTTTTGTCTACTGAAAAGTTATCAATATTGGGAGCTTACCTGTCAACAATTGTATATGTCATGGGTTATTGACGTGTAGGAATTGATTTTTAATTGCCACATTCAAAGACAAATCTTGTCTTTAAATGACATATTGAAAGTTAAGATGACTAGAAGGACAAATTTGAATGATCAACGATGGAATCTTAACATCCCTTAACTCTTACATACAACAGGATAATATGTCAAGGCCCTATGTCACGTCGGCCTCCCTTGTAACATGGCTCCGTTTTGAGATTCTATTTTATAGTTTAGAAAAGAGAAAAAACATGAAAATTGACTCTTACTTTTTTGTCATTTGAAATTCAAGCTTCACTGTAACTTGGGGACTTGCTAAATTTTCTTTCGGTTATTGGTGTAAAATTAGTGGATGGGAATTTCTTAACAGAGCACCTGTTACTGAGGTAATCTTTAAGTGATCTTTATCAGTCATTGATTGAGGAAACGGTAAAAGGACTTTAAGCTATTTAACAGAAATTTACTCTTTCAAAGTTGTCATCCCAATTCCCAAGACACTCGTGTAAGTTTGCTTTTTGCCTTTTTACTGTTGACGTTGATTTATTAAAAACAGCACATTAACATATAAAATATGTGCATGATGCACGAGCTACACTATGATATGTTTTCCAGGATCATCATATTACACATTACGTGGTGTTGAGCATCGCTATTTGTGCCTCTTCCATGACAATATCTTTATTCTGTACAATTTGGATTGAAGTTTATCCTCCCTTTTGTGTTCTTTGACATCTGTTCGCCCAGAAAGTCAACTGGAAAAACAAAGTGTGTACCAGGCAATAGGAAGTTGGAAGTGAAAGGAGAAAGCAGCTAGGGAAGGGGGCGTCACTAGGAGGAATAAAGTGAACAATGAGTGTACACCCAACCCTTGCTAAGTCCACTTCTGAGAACTTTCTCTTATGGTAATGATGGCTAAGGAGAAACTAATAAATCAAAGCTTTGTATTTACCAAAAACAAATAAATCAAAGCTTTGTTCCCATTATCAAAGACTTCCAACAGCAATATATGATTACCAGACAGCGTTGGGTTCTTGTGACGATGAAAAAGTTGGATGTCGGTTGAAAAAGGAAAGGCGTATGTATGTATAGATAAAAGAAAAGATTAGGAGCAATGATTAATCTGTTGGATTTTTTATAAAGCAAACACAGAGGTCTAAATCCCACCTGTATATCACTTTAAAGCAACAGCTCAATCCACGTGATTCGGATCACCTAAAGAAAAATCCGGTTATAGGAATCAATATTTAACGCACATGCCACGCTTACCATGTAAAATTTACATGTACTTGACTAAAGTAAATTAGTATTAAAAATGTAGCTTCTTTTAAATTATTATTTTTACAAATATACGAATAACGAGTAATTATTATTATTATTAGTGAGACAAAATGTTTTAACTTAATTGTTTTAAAATTTTTTGAATAAACATATAATTATTCAAATAAGAATTTCGTTAGTCTTTCTAGTCTACTTGGCTCGTTGGTTTGTTAGCTATGATTAATTGAAACTGTTGTTTTCACCTCCCAAAGTAAAGTTAACACTTAGAAAAGAAGATTAATTGGTGAAGTCATGAAATAGGACAAACGTTTTACGTGTTATTGCTTCAAATCACAATCTTTAAACGTTAAGTCTATTTATCTGCGACTCCCCGCTGAAAAAATGAAAAAGGGCAAATATGTGGTGTTCCAAATTGGATTTGTGAGTAATGAAGACGTCGAAAGGAATGTTGATGAAAATCATAGTAAGCCGGATTCTCTAATCCTTAACCCCATACCTATGAGTGAAAACCTTGATCATTCATGATAGCTTGAAACGAACCAAACAATTCAATTAGAACACTCGTTTTTTTTTTTTTTCATTTTAAATGTATCGACAACACATCCGAAAACAGTGAATAGTTCAAAATTTAAACAGCTAGCTCCATCATTCTTAAGCATTAGTGGAATTAGTTTAGATACAAATAAAACTTGCATGTCTATCGGTAGGGAAGAAGAAAGGCTTATTCAAGAGGTTCTTCGAATTCAATAAGCAGGCAGTAGAAGCGAGAGCTTCTTGTACGTAAAGTGATAAGGAGCTCTGACAAAAACTTCATACAATAATTCAAACCCTCGTACACCCAAAACCTAAAGCTAGGAATGAACCATAGCAAGCAAAAATGGGCGTCTCAACTCAGAATATTTCTGATTTATTCTACACTTAGCCAGTGTGATTGGATAAGTGAGTGCAGGATAAACAGACGGTGGACACAGCCTAAGTCAAACAATTTAACATTCAAACAAGTGACTAAAGGGACAGATGTTCACTGATCATTTCTTCACTGTTGCAGACTTGATGATGTCAACGAACTCCGGCTAACATAGGAAAAACATAGTAAGAGTGAGCCAACACTGTGGGAGGTAGAATGCAAACAAGAAAGTCAAAAGTTGTTATGAATCAGACATCCACCTTCAAAGAAGCTCCACCAACCAAAAATCCATCAACATCTGCTTGTCCGGCCAACTCCTTGCAGTTTGCTCCATTTACGGAACCTACAGTTGCCAGAGTTCGATTAGAAAGAGGAACTTGTCACCAAGCAACCTTACCCAGAGGAGAAGATAAGGATTTGGAAAATTCTGAAAGCAAAGTATGTGACTGTGGTACCATCTAATAAAATATACCTCCATAGATAATTCTAGTTGATGAAGCCACCTCAGCACCAACATTGTCATGAAGCCATTTCCTCAACTCAGCATGGACCTGTATATAAATACAACAAATCTTGGTAAAAATGTTAAATAGAGTTGTCTACACCAGATAATGGAAAAATCACGTGATGCATCTCCTGACCAGATAATTAAAAAAATGAAAGAAAGAGAATGTGTGCATATCCATGCATTTAAGTGACAAAACTACAGGTTTCATTAAAATGCAATGTGCTCACGCGGATGGCCCACAATACATATGCACACAAATCTGAGCTCACAAAAAACAAGATACACATTACCCCGCAGAATTGAAGAGGAGTGATACAAGTTTGCAGCAATAAGTAACTTCATACTTACTTCTTGAGCCTGAGCAGGAGTTGCAACCTTTCCAGTACCAATGGCCCAGACTGGCTCATAAGCCAAAACGATATTTGCCCAGTTAGTTATTTTATCTGCATAGGGAAATAACATATCACTAAAAATACGAGTAAAAGGGAACTGGGAAGAAGTAGATTAGTAAATTCTGTCATATAAGGACAACACTTCTAAGAGTACCCATAGAGGAGGAAAGCCAGTTATCTACTAATGCAGGGTAGAATCTATAAAAAATCTTCTTAGACTATTCCATATATATCCATGAGATCAAACAGTAGCAATGCTTATAGCATTCAAGAATTGTGGTGTTGGGGAATTTGAATGTCAACAATGCTCAAGTACCTGCAATTGCTTTTGTTTGTGCAGCAACAACGGCCATTGTGGACCCTGATTCTCTCTGCTCTAGTGTCTCGCCAATACAAGCAATCACCTTCAAGCCTTGAGAAAGAGCATATGCAACTTTATCTCCAACAAACTGGATACATAGGCAGAGTGAATAAACTTGACAAATATTACTGTAAAGGATGGCTCGAGAATGAATAACAAGAAGTAGATGAATTTGCCAACGAGCATTTATCTATAGGAAATAAAGTGTGCCTACTCTAATGTGACAAGGCCTACCTCATTTGACTCGTTCAAAAGAGCTCTTCTTTCAGAATGGCCGAGAATAACCCATGGGATGTCCAAGTTCACCAGCATCTCAGCACTGTGCATAAAAGATACATCCCAAATATTGGAGATATAAACCAATGACTTATCCAGTATATTAAACAGGGTCAATAATGATATGAAAAAAGGAGCAAAAACTGTCAAACTAATTTTTTGTCCCCTTAAAAGTACCAAATATTGGAGCCAAGCATCAACATTTTTTAAAGTAATTGCTATTGTGAATTGATTATATAGCCTTGTTTTTACATCTCCTTAAATGAGATGAGCTTGCCCGTCCCATAAGAAACATTGTGAACATAAATAAAGAAATAAGGGCACCTAGAAAGCAGTGAAGCAAATGCAAAATGGTCCACATTAAGTCCAACATCTTGGCAAAATAAGAAAGCTCACTTGCTAATATTTGACTTACTATTTGTGAACTAACAATCAGTAGATCATATTCAAGCATACCTGACCTCTCCTGTAAAAGCACCACCTTTGCGTACCCAACAGTTTTGTGCCGCAACATGGAAGTCAGATCTCAACAAATTCTTTACCAGAGGAAGAAATACAAACGGAGGGCTTACAACCACCTCTGTAACAAAGAAGAAAGACAATCCAGCCATCAAATACTAGAACAGAAGCATAAATTAAGTTCTAATTCGTGGAAACATGCACACACACAAAGATGAAACATTATCTAAAGGAAATACGAATACACAAACAGATACTTGACAACAAATCACCACGTATACTAAATGAACTAATTTTTTATCTTTTTGAAACCAACAAATAAAATAAACACAAGTCAAGGTCTTAAGTAAAGCTGATTTAGTTGCTTAGAAATTACATTCACATAAAAGCCTAACAAAAATAAGAATCCTTCGTTACAGCTTCTTATTGCTCCAAAACTTCAGACTCTACTAAAAATTCAATTCCAAGAACATTTGCCTTTGAAAATATCACTAATATCGCTGAAATTCAAAACCGAAGATGCCTGTGGAAAATTTCAAAATTTTTTTTTTTGCAATACTTGAAATTGAGTGATTCAAACATAACAATAATATATTCAAACAACTATTCTCTCTACACAAGACAGCCCCAAGCAATTTGAATCTATGTAACTAACAAGTAACAAAGTCATGGCACTGTATCTGAATGTGCAAGCTAAGGCTATTCCAACTCAAGCTTAATATTAACCAAACACAATAAAAGCATAGAGATCGTGAAAAGCATAAAAACACAAATAGGGCACTTAATCTGACGATCTGAAAAAGAAAAAGGATAAAAAAAATATCATACCGACAACATCCTGCGAAGGAACTTCAGCTTCGTTCAAGGTGGTGACGATCTTCTTCACCTCCTCGTTGGTTCCGTTCTGCAACAAAAATAAGAAATGATCAAACTCCAAGCATATCACAAAAACGTTCTTTTGTCTTTTGTTTTCTTTCCCTAACACAAGAAACATAATCCGATTTTATGATTGCGACTATATTCTCAAGAAAAAAAAAAAAGGATTAAGCCAATCAAAAGATAGAAACAACTATTCTCCAGTAGAAAGGTCTAGATCTGACACAAAACAAGAAACACCGCTGAAGAAAAACATCAAAAGATCGTTAAGTAAGTACATATATATATATATATATAGACTAAAGATATCAGAACAACTCAGTAGCGAAATCCGAATTTGTTGTAAGAAGAAACCGAAAAAGAGGAGCAAATAAAACTGAGTTAGGATACGGAGAGGAGATGGAAGACATGACATACACATTTCCAGTTGCCGCCGACGAAGAACTTTCTGGCCATGATTAGCTGCGTTTCGTAGTTTAGTACAGACTACAGACAACAAAGTTAAGAGGCTTTGGTCAAAGATAAGAGATTGCTTTGCTGGGAATATATTTACCCTTGTATTGATTTTGCGAGGGTTGAATCTTTGGAATTGTCGATGTTTAATGTGCGGTCCACCTGCACGTGATAGATCAGACGGCAGGCGGAGCATATGTACTTTATTTTAATTATTTATCTATTCATTTGCAACTGCTCTATCATGTATATTTCATAGTTAATCTCCGAAAAGAATATACTCAATTCTAATTATCTTTCATTAAATATTATTTATATAAATATATAAAATTTATGTAAATATGTGGATAAAATTTAATAAAACATAATATGTAACACCCCACTCCCGCTGGACCCGAACCCGATATCGACAGTGATATCCGAGTCTGTGCCCCGCGAGGGTGGTTTGCCACATCAATAAACAATCAAACAGTTGATATAAATTTTTTTTTAAACACAACATAAAGTACAGAAAATCAGTAACTAAAACGTTCCACTTTGTTTTTATAATCATTTGATACAGAAAATGAAATCAACAGTAACTTTTATTAACCACTTGGGCCCATTTCAGATTACAAAATACAATCATTTCTAATTCAGAAAAATTATTACAAACTGTAATATGTGTTTACAAATAATACACATTTTGCGGAAAATACAATTCAATGCACAAACAAAGAGACTCAATACAGACGCGAACTGATCCCTCACAATGTAACAATCAATATCTAAATGTTTGGTTTTTTTATGAAAGACTGGATTGGCTATGATATGCAATGCAACTTGATTTTCATAGTGAAGAGGTAGAGGAATTGATTATGGAATTCAAAACTCTCTTAGGATATATGATATCCATTGCAGTTCACATACCATAGATGCCATGGATCTGTACTCTGCTTCAGTTGAAGATTTTGACACTATGGTTTGCTTCTTTGTTTTCCAGCTAACAAGAGAGTTTCCCAGAAAAATGTAGTATCTTGTTAGTGATTTTCTACTATCAATATAGGAACCCCAATTTGCATCACAAAACGCTTCTAATCTTAAGGAGTTGTTTGCTGGAAAATACAGTCCTAAGGAAGGACTATTCTTGATGCATCTCAAAACATGCAGGGCATTTTTCAAATGAAGCTGCCTAGGATCATGTACATATTGGCTAAGTTGTTGTGTAGCATGAGCCAAGTCAGGTCTTGTGTAATCTTCCGACTAACTGTCGGTAGGAATATGGATCTTCTAATTTTGGACCATCATTAATGCTCATCTTGTGCCCCTTCATTAATGGTGTAGCAGTAAGTTTACTTCCCATTAACCCTGCATCTTGAATCAAGTCTAGAGCATATTTTCTTTGGTTAACATAAATACCATTCTTAGATCTTGTGATTTCAAGACCACAGAAGTATTTTGCATGTTGAAGATCCTTGACGGTAAATTTAGCATCCAGAAAAGACCTTACTATTGCAATCTCTCCTTTGGAATTTCCTGTAATCAGAACATCATCCACATACACTAGCAAAGCTAGAAATGTATTGGATTTGGAAAGGATAAAAAGGCAATTATCATGACATGATTGTTTGAAACCATACTATTACAACTGCGATGTCATTTCTGTGTTCCACTATCTAGAGGCTTGTTTGAGTCTATACAATGATTTCCTTAATTTGCATACTTGAGTTGGTTTAGCCTTGTCATATCCTTCTGGTAATCCTATATAAACTTCTTCATTTAAATAACCATGCAAAAATTCATTGTTAATATTAAGTTGGTGTAAACTCAATGATTCTGGTGTAGTAATGGCAAAAAAAATCCTGACAATCACTACCTTAGCCATAAGTGAGAAACTTTCATGAAAATCTACTCCTTCAACTTGATTGTAGCCTTTTGCTACCAATCTTGCCTTGAATTTGTCAACTTTCCCATTTTCCTTTAGTTTCACCTTGAATACCCACTTGCATCGTATAGGCTTCTTGCTTACTAGTAATTCTGTGATCTCCCAGGTTTTGTTCTTTTCTAAAGCTTCAATCTTTTCATTTATAGCTCTACCCATCTTGTATTGACTTTAGCTTCCTGGTATGATCTTGCTTCCTGCACTTCAGATAAATTTGCAAGAAAACAAATATGTGCATTTGATAAATGTTTCGGTATAAGGTATGGGTAGGTAGGAGGAGTATATTTGGTTAGTTTACTGACATTTATGGGTTTTTGACAGTTTAGTATATCATGCTCAACGTTTGACACATAGTCATTCATCCAATTTGGAGGTTTTCTCAATCTTGTACTATATCTAATAGGAGCTATTTTAGGGGTAGGTGTGGGAAAAGGTGAATTATTGACTTGCAGCTGATCATCATCATTCTCGGATTCTGCTTGTGCATGCTCAACAGGATTATCACATATAGTATCCTCTTTGACGGATTCATTTGGGTTATCAGGTATGATAGGTAAAGAAATTTGATTGTTTGGGGTCATAATGACATAATCTTCCTTGGTTTTGAAGGGATAAATATGTTCATGAAATATAACATCTCTAGATGCATTCATTCTATTATTGTCCAGAACATAAAGCTTGAATCCTTTTTGTCCTGGTGAATGTCCCAAGAAAACACTCCTAAAAGCTCTCAGAGAAAACTTGTCTTTGTGAGGCAGGGTATTTGTTGCAAAACATAGACATCCAAAACATTTGAGGTTATCATAATAAGGTTCCTTTTTATGCAGAATCTCATAGGGAGTTTTCCAATTTAGGATAGCTGTAGGTAATCTATTGAAAAGAAAAGTGGCATGTAAGATGGCTTCCCCCTAGAATTTTATTAGAATGCTAGATTGAAACATCAAGGATCTTGCTAATTAGAGTATGGATCTAAGCCTCCTTTCTACTATCCCATTTTTTTGAGGGTGTAAACACATGTTTTTTTCCATGTAAAACTCCAAATTCTCTAAGAATCTACTGAAATTTCTCTCCTACAAACTTTAATCTATTATCAGTTCTAAGTTTCTTAACTAATTTTTCAAACTGATTTTTAGCCATGATAATAAAATTCTTCAAAATGGATGCAATTTGGCTCTTATTTTCATAAAAAATGTCCATGTTCATCTACTTAGATCATCTACCACCGTAAGGAAATAATGTGCTCTTGTATGCTAGGATGTCTATATGGTCCCCATATGTCAACATGAATTAGTTCAAGAACATCATTGGCATTACTATTGCTTTGTGAAAAAACCAATCCTATTTGTGTTGCAAGAGGACAGATACTGCAATCAACAGAAATATTAATCTCTTTCATAAAAGGTAAATGTTTAAGTACAATGTCTGAAGGATGCCCCAATCTTTGATGCCATGTAGGAATACTGACATCAACTACATTATTTAAGAAACAAACATTTGCTCTACTAGGTACTAGATTGAGAAAATTGTGGTATCTATGGATGACTTCTGGTGTGTATGAACTGGAATCAAGTATGTATAGGTTTCCCTTCAATTTTCCCACTGCAAGGACTCTATTAGTCTTCAGGTCCTGAAAAATGCAAAACTTTGGGTAAACACTACAATACAAGAATTCCCTTTTACTCAATTTACTCACTGACAGTAGGTTGTGTTTAAAACTAGGGATATACAGAACATCTTTCAACCTCACATTGTCATGTAGAATCACATCTCCGTATGACTTGGCTTGTTTAACAGATCCTTCAGGTAAATGAACAAGAGTTTTTCTAGTTAAGGGTTTTTGGGAGGTGAATAAATGTTTAAATGTACATATATGGTTAATTGCACTAGTGTCCACAATCCATTCATCTTTATGTTCATCAGATATAGGTTCAAGAACATAATTACCTGCAAAATTTGAGATCTCGCCAAAATTTATTTGTTTTGGCTTTTCCACCTGCTTCTCTTTCAGGATCTTGGCAATCTCTTGCTGAAGCATCTCTGTCATTGCAAGTGACCACTACATCATTGATTCTTTCATATCATCATGGTGATTATTGTCAAAAGGATTGTTAACCATATTAACTTGCCCCTGTACAGCTCTGTCCTTGTTTAATTGTTTATACCAATTTGGGTACCTGTGATTTTGAAAAATGTATCCTTGGTATGTCCTGCTCCCTTGCAATAATCACAACTTCTATCATCTTTCTTTTGTAATTCCCTTTTTTGATAGGAATTAATTTTGTTAGCATCAACTTCATATCAAATTCCTTTAACCATCATAGCACTCACTTTAGTATTTTCTGAAAAATTTGTTTATACATTCTTCTGTTTCTCTACTCGCAAAATCATTGAATAAGCTTTATTAATTGAAGGTATAGGTTCCAGAACTAGGATTTGGTTCCTAAAATTATCATAACTTTCATTTAAACCCATAAGAAATTGAATGAGTTTCGTCTGAGATATAATATCCAGAAATTACAAGTGCAACCTCTCATAACACCACAGGAACATTGTCGAATATGCTATAGAACATTTATTTCTTCCTATAATTTCTTCATTTTACTATAATACATGACAACGGAGGAATTACCTTGCTCCATAGAAGAAATATGTCTTTGAATTTTGTAAATCTGAGGACCATTGCTCTCACCAAACTGCTCCTGTAGTTCTTGCCAAAGTTTTCTAGCAGAAGTGGAGTAGATAAAGGTTTTTGCGATATCCTTTTGCATGGAACTGATTATCCAGGAGCTAACATTTCATCCACCCTTCTCCATTTCAATCGAGTAGCTTCATCTATTGTTTCCACTAAGCTACCATTGATGAATCCCAGTTTGTTCTTAGCCATTAGAGCTCTCTTCATGGATCTATTCCATGTTAGAAAATTGTTATCATTGAGCAACACCGTTACAAGAGCCATTCCAAGGTTATCGGATCCTTGTAAAAATAAAGGATCATCAGAATTTTGAATAATATTTATGAGTCTATTTGCAAGATCAACAACTTCATCAATATTATCCATGGTAAAAGTAAAACGAGTGGTTAAGCTTAAAACAGGGGAAGTAAAAATCCCAGATTCAAGAGACTGGCTTTGATACCATGAATAGATTATGAGTATGTTGGCAGCCGAAAATTTTTTGTTAAATTAAGTATAATAGTTATGAAATAAGCATGAGATTTGAATTTTTACCTTAGAGAAATTTTTGGGATCATGATAGAATCATTTTGGAGATCTATTGTTTATTGCAATGTGAGTAAGATTTTATTTCACTAGTTAGTGAAAGAAATGCATAAGAATAAATTGAGGGCATTTTTGGCATGTAACTTAAGTATCAAAAGAGCTTAAGTTTATAAGGAAGGGTAAAGTGGACTTTTGGGACTCATTAAGGGTAAAATGGGAAAAGGAATTGTTGTCTTGTT
>JANIIA010000009.1:58078548-58089908 GCA_027478495.1 Erythroxylum alaternifolium | reverse complement strand
AAATTTGTTCGTTTTAAGTATCCCTGGTGGGGAATTCCTCCCCCGTGGGCCACAGGTCCAGATGTCACATAGGACGTTGGGCCGTGGACCCGCCCGGGGAAGGGTTCCAGCATATTGTCTTCTTCCTTGTATATGAAATAAATATAATTATACGTTTGGGACCATTACAATGTTAAATAAACAAATATTATAAAATATCCATATAAGACAAAGTGATAGGCAATACATTATCTTCATCCTATGTCCCCTAAAATAAAAATTTGACATTTGTTATTCACCTCTGATGCAAAAAATATATAAAAAAGCTATAAAATTAATGTCTAAAAGGAATTTAAAATTTTATTGACCTCATTTTCTTTAGTTTCACAATATCAAATTTTGATAAACAAATTAATTACATACTATAAACAAATCATAATGGAATCCAATGAACTGATGATTTTTTTAACAAAGTATACCATATGCATATATAAATCCAAAGCTACTGATACAAATTTAAAAATTCTAAAAAATCGCAAAAATTTTAATTTTATACAATAAATCCCTCAAAGTTGCTTCTCCTTTGTAGCTCATCTTCGATGTGCCATCTTGCATGTCTTTCTTTTTTTTCCTTCACTTTTTTCACTGTGAAGAGAGTGTCTTTTGGGGATTTTATTCCTTTCCAATTCAATGACTCCATATTTAACACTAAGAAGATGTTGGGTTTATGGATTTCATTCATTTCCAACTGTTGACTTCACTTTATTACTCTAGGGATTTTGTCCCTAAAGGTTTCAATTAGGGTTTATTTTGTACTATTTCTTTATTCCTTCTAATTTAGGCATCTTTATTTTAAACTAGAGTTTGGGTATTTTCTTCGAAATCAGTTTAGGTTTTCACAAAATTTAGGGGATAGATAATTTTTAATAGTTAAGGAATAGATTTTTTTAGTATTTGAGGTTTCATTTAAGGATTTAATTTTTTTAAATATTTGAGATTTACAAAACTTAAATATCCATTTAGGGATTATATATATTTTTAAATATTTTTGGGTTTCATGTAAGGATTTATTTAGGGTTTTATTTGAAGATTCACTTAGTAAGGAAGTTGAGTTATCCTTTTTATTAATATTTTAGTCTATGTTAGAGACCATATAAAGTGTTATGTTAACAATAAATGAAGGGGTTATGGCTTATTCAAAACTTTTGTCAAAAGTGACTGACAGAGGTATGATGACAATGGGCTTTACAAGCTCAAACTTGAATACTAGAGCTTAAGCCTTAGTCAATAAACTTGGTTTTGGCTAGGTCAACTAGTTTTTTTATAATTGAATAGATTTGATAAAATTTTCAAGTCCAAACTCAAATTTGATTCCAATTAAGTTGAGCTTCATCTTGTTGACTTTATGTAGACCCAAGCTAACTTTTCATCTTCAAAAGAAAGCACCATTGTAGTGATATTCACATTCTTTAAACACCAATTCAATGATTTTTAAAGTTTAAACACTGAAGTGGATAATGAGACAAACTTTAAATACATGTAGAATTATTATCCTATAAAATAATATTCATCTATTAGTTTCAAATGGTAACTTTTTTTAATTTAAAGTCATGCTTTAATTTATTATTAAAATTTGGAGCTTACCATTAGTTTTTCTTTATGATACCTTAGAGTTCCCTATGGAAAACAAGATTTTTTATTATTATAGTTTAGGCAATCAAATTGATATTAAGAAAAAATTTAGACATGCACATAATCATTATTTTAGAAAATAAATTTTATTTATTAGTTTATAAATGGTAAAACCTTTTTACACATTCATAAGTTTATTAACAATTAGATTTTTTTACCATTAGTTTTTCTTTATGATATGTTAATAGTTTTTTATAGAAAAGATGAATTAAATTAAGCTATAAAAGGCAATCAAAGTATACAAATACATATAAACTTACAAATTATAAATACAATATGAGAGAATCATATGTAAAAACCCTAAACTTTTCCTTTCACGTGTCTGTAAAATTTCATTTCATGTGAATGGTTTTTCTGGGTGAATGTAAATTTTATTTTCGTTAAAAGGTGAATTGGGGACCAAACCTTGAATGATTTGACAATACTTGAGACAATTATTAAAGTCAAATGATAGTTGACAAATATTGGAGATGACTGGTAAGGAAATAGACCAAAAATAAATTCAATCGAATGATTTATGATAGATCAAGATTGACCTTGTTTTAAATTATCATGGAGTAAATTGGAAGCATTTTTGGGCTAAAACATAAGGACATAAACCAAGTAAACCAAGAGTGAGAGAATCAACCATAATTAAGGATAATTAAAGTAAATCAATCCAACTTATTAGGTATAAAATGTTAATAAGTGGATATGAAACTTCTATCGAAATTGGACAGATTTTTCTTAAGCCACTTAATTATTTTGGACAAGAAAGAATACATGTACATGTGAATGAGACTTAAGTGGCAGCTATTACATACATGAAAAAGTTCTCATTATTTTGGAACAAAAATGCATGAAAACCTCATACTGCCACATTTATGAAGGAGTAGATGTGAAGGACATAAAATTCATTATATGTGAGACAAAATCAAAACAACTTGTTATATGTAGGAGACAAGAATTGTCGTGGAAGATGTAAGCAATTAATGGATTAATTAAACAAAGATGGTAAGAGCTAATATAATGGTCAACTGTTGGAAGTCAACCTTGAAATGTTTTGGACAACTCTCTTCAATGTGAAACTTGTAAAAAGATGATGAAGGAGCTGCTCTACCTTCATTTCACTAATGTTTTACTTCTCCTTTAGACTAGAATTGATGATGAATAATTGAAGCTGTTCCCTTTACACATAGATCTTCCAAGTTATTGCCTTTAGGAAATAATTTATGCATGGCACTTAAGCTTCCAACTATGAACAACATCTTCATCAATGCCAGCTACATGCAGGGAAAAGATGGATAGCATGTTACCACTTGATTTTGGTATGCTAAATCACTTTTGCCCATCCTCTTTAGCTGGTCAGGTGATGCTTAAGCTGGGAACATAAATTCCCTTAGTAATTACGTGAATGTTTGAGCTGATTACATGGTCAAATGAAGAGAAAAATAATGAGGTAAATGGAGAGAAAAACAACATGTAGACCCATATCTTATATATGTTGTTCAATGGTTATTAATTGGCAATATGTAGATACCATATATGTTGCCTAATGGTTGTTTAATGGCAGCATGTATGTTGTATATAATTTAATGGTTCAATGTAAGGAAAACAACATATATAGACTATGTATGTTATTTAAATGGAAAGAAGATAGCATGTATAAATTATGGACATTGTTCAATGGTTAAATAAAAAGAAAACAGAATTTTAATCTTACTAAATGGTAAGATTTTGGCTAAACCCTTTGTCATAAAATTTGGAAAACGAGGTGGTAAGTTATGGATGTACTTCACCGGTTTTAGGAACCCTTCACGGGTCTATCTCATAGCTGAGTAAGATAATAAAGTTTTCTAGTCACCGTAGACTTAGAACTAGTAAAGGAAAAGCACCAAACACGTAAAGATGATTAACAATAAACGACAAACTATGAGTGTATCTTTAAATTGATTTTGTAAAGATGGCTTTTACCTTACTATGAAAAGTATGTTTATGAATAATTTCATTGGTGCTACTACTTCAATTTAAAATTCAATCTTCTTGAGGTTTACATATGCTTTGATTTAGCATTGAATTGAGATTTGGATTTCAATTGACATTTGGATGCACTTGGAAGCCAATGAGATGTACACATGTTTTGATTTGGCATTAAATTGAAATTTGTATATGCTTTATATTGACATTGAAATAGATTTTGATTATGATTTTAATTGGTATTGAAATGAGGCACACTTATATATTAATTGTGATTTAGCCTATAGCATGCCATTAGGTGTTTATACATATGATTATATCAATCAAAGTATGTCTTAACGTGCATGGTAGTATTTGGGAGGCATCTGTCACTAACATGGATGGTTTTATGTCTCTTAGTATATCTTGTGAGTCACCCTCTGCATGTGTGGAGTATATATTAGGCTAGCACTGTTACGATAAGCAACGTAGAACTAGCTCTGTAACCACTGATTTATATGTACTACTAGCATCGTTATAGGTAAGTGATGCAAAACCAGCTTAATAACAATCAGTATATAGAGATTAACTAGGCAAGGGTAAGCGATGCAAAAATTGCTCCGTGACCTTACACCTAAGGATACCAAATGGAAAAGAAAATTTGTGATGGGCTATGACTTAAAAAAAAGAAAGTTCATGAAAATATTAATTGCCTTCACTGTTTACTGTAAAACAAAAGAGGAACTTGATCTCATAAAAATATGTATGTTTTGTTTTACTTGTGCAATGATCTTGTGAAAAGAAAAGAATGTGTTTTGTAAGAACATTAGTTGTTACTTGAAAAGAAAAGAAACTATTTTCTTTTATGGAGGTTAATATTTGTATAATTTTTTTATGGAAACCAATAACACTCATTGAGCTCTTTTAGCTCACACATTATTTTCTACTTTTAAATAAAACCTCCCAGATGCATGCTCAGGGGCTTCAGTAGTAGGGACTCGACCTGGTGAGTAGTCAACTTCGTCACGTGCTGCTGTGTAGGCAATTATTTCCTTTTACATATTTTTGAGAACTATTGTATATCCTTGAACATGTTTTGGAATGTACATTTGTGTAAAGAATGGATGTGTATAAAGGTTTTTTAATGGAATACATGATTTTGTTTTAGCTTTTCAAAGTTTATTGATGTAACTATTTGAGACTACATATGAGTGGATTTGAAGTCCACAATTTAGAGTTAAGAAATTGATTTGATAATAGAAGTTTTTTAAACTTTTACAAGGAATTTAAAATTTTTGGGATGCCAAAATACATTCGTTGTGCTGTTGAAATTTTTAGTAAACTAAAAAATAAAACTCCATTGTTTACATTTCTTATTGTTGAGTTGAAGCTTTTCCTTAACAAGGGCAATAGGCTTAGCTTCATGAGAACTTTCTAGCTGACTCGAATATCAACTAGAGAGCCACAGTGGAGTGCTGGGCAAGTCTCTTAGTCCTTACAAGATAGGGGCCTATCATCACATATGACTATAGGCTTACTGAAGAGGATTAATTCATATTGCACTTAATGAAACATAAGTTTACATATTCCAATTAGTGGTGAGATAATCCATATCTTGAAATTTATGCTTGTAAATTCTTATGTGGTTTCTAATGTGTTGTATTAGTTGATTGTAGAATTGCTCCTTGCTGAGGCACTTTTCTTAAAAAATACGATTACTTATTTCATCCCAAATAGTTGTGATTAGAGAAGATAATGATAAGCAAAAGTACCATTTCATTGCTCTGTTTGGATGCTTGATGACATAACAAACTCTTGAGATTGTTTAAATCATTTGAGGCATCAACAATATAGCATTTTTATATAATTGTTTTCCAAATTTTTGCAACAAAACTACATTGGAAAAATAAATAATCTATACTCTCTTCAGCCTTTTTACAAAGAATACACCAATTTGTGAAGATAAGAAACTTTGTTAGTTTGTCCACAGTTGGTATTTTGTTCTTCATTGCTAGCCATAGTGTAGTGGAAGCTCGAGGTTATAAATGACTAAATCATACAATTCTAGTCCAAGGAAATGTTTCCAAGAACCTTTTTGCATGATTGATTAGTGAAGATACCGTTGCAAGTATGTTTCAGATAATGTTATCATTCTCAGCATTGATGGATGTATAAATAATTTTATGATTTCAATGGATTAGGGATTGATGCTTTTCTAATAGTCTCCTTCTTTAAAAGACCTTTTACAATTGAAGCTCTTTGTTGAATCAGTGGTCTGAGGACTAAGGTAGTAGCCATTTTCCCCAAAGGACCAGTTGATACCCAGCTATCTTGCCAAAAACTGGTTGATTAACCATTTCTAATAAGATGGATGAAATCAGGTCTAAATTTTTCCCTCATCTTGAAGAAGGCTTTCATAGTTGAAGAGGCATAGTTCTTCACATCCAAGTTCCATATACTTTGTTCTTTATGAATAAATTATGAATCCATTACACCATAAAGCCTTCTTGTTAGTTATAGTTCTTTATAGCCTTTTAGATTACTATATTCATAGTTTTAAGAGAAATTATGTTTAGGCCTCTTTGATCTTTGGGAATACACATATGCTACCATTTCATCTTGACCCTATTAGGAGTTTCTTTATAACCAGACCACATAAGCTTATTAAAGATCTTGTTAATGGCTTTAATGATGTAGATAGGAAAGGCAATGTGGGCTACATTAATAAAAATTGTTGGAGTTTAAAATAGAAACAATGAAATTTGCTCTAACAGTAGTGGAGAGATTTTTAGAGCTTCATGAGGATATCCTGTTATTGATCTTATCAGTCAAACTACTAAAATATCTTTTGTTTAACCTTGAAGTTACTATTGGAATGCCAAGATACATTATTGGAATAGTTGTTACTTGAAACAACTAACAGAATTCAAGATTAACTCTTAGTTTGTAGCATTCTTAGAAAGGAGAAAACCACTGTTGGAATAATTAAATTATAGACCAACCATCCTATTATTGAACTTTAAAGCTTTTATAAGGGTTGAAACAAATGTAGAATCATCTTTAGAGAGCAGAATGAGATTATCAGCAAAACAAAGACTGGTAACTTGCAATTTCCTACATTTGGAGTGATATTTGAAATCCTTGGTTCTTTCCATAACCCTTTTAAGAAATCTATTGAAAACTTCCATAACTAAAGCAATGGGATAAAGAGAAATGGGATCACCTTGGTGAATTATTCTACAACTTTTAAATGTTTTTTCTAGACTAACCATTGATAAGAATGTTATAAGAAAGAGAAGTGATGCATTGTCTGATCCATTGAATGAAAGTATTAGGAAACTCCATAGCATTTAAAGAGAAATGGGATATTGATTATAAAATCCTAATCAATATTTTCATGAGATTTTTAAAGATCAATCTTAATATATTAATTTGATCTTCCTTTCTTCTTTAAATAAGCTTTCACTAACTATTGTAGTAACATAATATTAACCTTTTTCAATCTATAAGCTAAGATTTTGGAAATCAAATTATAAATGGAGTTGCAACAGGCTATGGGATGAAAGTTTGAAAAATGCTTAGACTTGCCACTTTTGGGAATAAGTGTAATGAAAGTCTTGTTAATCTCTAAAAGTAGGGATCCTTTGTTAAATGATTCCAAAATAACTCCTGAAATAAGATTTCTTGTAAAGGGCTAGGACTTAATAAAAAAGTTTATATTAAAAACATCAAGTCCAATAGCTTTATAAGAATATAGAGATTTCATAATTTCATCAATCTCTTAAAGAGAGACAAGCTTACATAGACTATCAGCTTCCTGGATTGAGATGCACCCCTATAAGATTTCTTTGAGTAGGGAGCTAGTAGAGTGAGCACTGGTTGGCATATTCATCAAACCTAAAAAGTGAATGAATGCCCATTCAAGCAACTGAGGCTGAAAGTCCAACTTGAGATTGTTGCACTATAAGGAATCAATTCTATTTCTAGGTCTTTTAGAAATAGTATCCTTGTGAAAATAAGAATTATTTGTCACCACTCTTTAGCCAGTCCATTTGGGATCTCTATTTCATACGGGAAAAATTCATATAATAGAGCTTTGGAAAAGTTATGCAAGGTAATCTTCTCCAAATCCTGTAACTGAGTGGATAGTGGATTGTTATAAAAATCTTGTTGAATTCTCTTATGGTCCTTCCTAGCAGTGTTAATAAGATGATGGGAATTACTAATATTTTTCTTAAAAAGTAGCTTCATCTTTTGTTTGATAAGATGTTTTTAGCATAAACAAATTTCTTAGAGCCTCTGATTTTTGCTTTTAAAGCATGCCAAATGCCTTCATCAACGCCTGTTAAATCAATAATGAAGTCATTAAATCTAAAAGGCATTTTTGGGACTTACGACAAATATTTAAATGAGTATAGTATGTGATCTAAGAGATTACTACAAGAATAGGTAGAAAAATAATTTCGAAAGGCCACTATCCATTAAATGTTTGTAAGAATTTGATCTAACTTCTTTCTAATGAAATGTGCTCCAAATTGTTTATTACTCTAAATAAAGAAATTTCCACCAAATGGGATGTCAAATAGCTGAGTATCATCTACACATGTTCTTAACTATGAACAAGGATTTCCAAAACATGTCTGCATCCTCTAGCTTCATCAGCTTTTAGGATAGAATTAAAGTCCCTAGTAAGCATCCAAGGATTAGAGATGTTTATAGCTGTATCTCTAATTTGATCCTAAAGAAAGGTCCCCTGATAAGAGCTATTTTATACATATTAGAAGGATCTGTAGAGCGGTTGAGCTAAGTTCCTAAAAGATACCTCAAGATGGATAATCTGGTCTGAAACTAGTCTAGTTCATGCAAATAATACAAAAGAATCATGAATGACCATATTAAGCCATTGAAGTGTTGGTTATGGTTTGTGATTTCTCTCTATTGAGATGGAAAATAGTTTAGCATGTTGCAGTTACCTTATTTCATGTGAGATTTCAAAATACCTACTATCACAATTTTATTATGCAAAACCATATTTCTTATCCAAAGTTTCTTGTTAAGAGCATTTACTCATCTAACATTCCAAGAAAAGATACTCATGAGCTGGCTCAATAAATGGAGTCTTATTTTTCCTATTAGATTCCTCCTAATAAAATTTTTAAAATCTAGCTTAGAATTATCCTATTGGTCTATAGTTTTACTAAAGGTTCAACATGAAATGCCTTTACAAGTTGCATGCTCTAGTCTCTTCTCTATGCAGTTTGTGATTTTTTGTCCATCAACTCTTTTATCTCCATCCTTTGAAGGTGTATTAATGTCTATAAAATTATTTTTGTTCTAGTTGTCACTTTCTCATCAATATGAGAGTAGCTTTCCTTAGCTGAATTGATAGATATTGCAAATGAGGCACAATATTGTGCTCCATGAGTTCTTGGTAATTACCTGTTCTAAAATTCTTTCCAGTAGGTCTCAAAATTTACTTATTTATAGGTTTTGATTTCTATGCATAAGAAACTTTCAATTCATCCTCAATTGGTTCAAGGTTTTCATTTAATATGATGAATGGAATCACCTCAGGCAAATCAGTCATAAAAGTAAATAATATACAAATCGTTACAATTTTGATTCTTTTAATCTCAACAATGGCTTGATCCATGGAGATGGGCTTGCCAATGTAGCTAGCTATATGGCTGAGACCAGTTAGTCCAATACTTCAGTGGCACATCATGTATAAAAAGTTGTATGGAAATATATTCTCATTTAATCTCTTTCAATTTTAAGCCAGGTCTCCATAAGAGTTTGTTGTGTACATGCCAAGGTCTAGCTTGAACCACTATCTTAGCTTCTTCAGAACTTGCAAATTTGAAGAGGAAAACATCCTTATTAGTCATAAGAACATCATGCAGTCAATGTTACTCTCAGTTGCACACCACTCATTGCTTCACGATTAGAAAGGTTATCCTTTTGTGTTGGCCCCCGAATTTTTTTCGTTGAATTAAGCTTGATAGTTTATGAAATAAACATGGAATTTGAATTTTTGCCTTAGAATGAATTATAAGGTCATGATAGAATTATTATTGGATTTTAATTATTTATTTAGGTGTTAATAGGATTTCATTTCATTGGTTAATTAGATTAAAGTAGTAGCAATGTATAAGGGCATTTTTGGCATGTCACGTAAGTTTGGAGACCATGAAGCATAAAAGGAAGGGCAAAGATGACTTTTTCCACTCATTAAGGGCAAAATTGGAAAAGGAAAAGTGTTGTCTTGCTTTTAAGAAGGAGAAAAACGTGAATAAGGGGAGAAAGAAGAGAAAAACATAAGAAAGAAAGAGAAATGAGAGAGAGACGTCTATGGGAGAAAAAGAGAGAAGGCAAGTTAGGGTTTCATCATATCTTAGCTTTTGAGAGAGATTTTGAGGTAATTCAAGAAAAGAAAAAGGTAGAGGAAGAGAAGAGTTTTCATTAAAGCCAAGAAATTCATTGTTTGGTGAAGATTCAAAGTAAGTTTGATTTTAATCTTTTGGATTTTTGGATGAGTTTTGGTTCAAAGAGCTTGGGAAATGCATGGGTATAAGTATTCTAGTATTAATTTCATGCATATGTTTCTTTGGGTTTTCCAATTGGAATGCACTTTTGAATAGAATTTTTTCAATGTTGAAGGGAGGCAAGTGAGGAAAGAGGAGCAAGAGGAAAGGAATTTTTGAGTAACTTTTAAGCAAGGAATTCAAGGTGGGTTACTTGTTTATAGTTGAGTTAATAAGCCATAAGAAATTTTCCAAATCAATAAAGTTAAATGATTTCAATTGCTTTATAAATTTTGCGTTTATTGCTTCTTGAATGATTTAAGAAATTGCTACATGTTTGGTATATGAATCTTGATGATGATTTGTGAAATGATGATGTAAATTGTATTTGAAAAATATCATGCTTATGGAAATCATGTTTTCGAAAAAAAATTACCATTTTGAGCAACAAGTTTACAAGTCATGAAATACATGTTATGTGGGTTTGGTTTGGTCCATTCCTTATGTCAAGTGCACTTTGACTAAAGGCTTCTCCCACCTGCCTGCAAGTGGCATGGAAGTCCTTCAGGGACTCCCTCATGTTTACGACTATGCAAAAAACCCATTATGTGGGATTGTGTTAGTTCGTTCTGTTCACAACTACACAGGATTATTTCATAGGAATGTGTTAGATCGTTATGCTTATGGACCTACTCAAACCATTATGATTGCTTATTTGTTTATGATTTGTTGACAAGTTTGATGAATAAATGAAATATGTTGTTATGAATTGTTTGACAAGCTTGAGAATTTGGGAAATACATGTTTTATGGTTGCAAAGCATTTTACTGTAGAAATGGATATTTTCAATGGTTTTTCTTGTTTCTCCGCTATAAACTTGTTACCTACAAGCTTTTAAGCTCACCCCCTTCCTTCCCATCTTTAGACGAAGAACAAAATATCGAGTGATCGAGTCAAGAGTCAAGGCATCACTCCAGTTTGAATGTTTTGTTTTTGAAGTTAGATTATGTAAAACAATACTTTAGTCGCATTTTGAACAATTCTAGTTTTTGTAAGCTTTGTATTTTGGATCATGATGTAAGAGGGCTCGAAATGCCCACTAAAGTATTGTAAAACTCTTATTTGTTTTTATGTCAATGAAACATATATATATATATATATATTATGTTTTGTTCATGATTTCCAAAGTCTTTATATTGCATTTTCAAGCTTTTCATAGGGGTAGAAATT
>JANIIA010000009.1:58036527-58078448 GCA_027478495.1 Erythroxylum alaternifolium | reverse complement strand
GAATTGCCTGAGGAGTGCCAAATTTGGTGAAAATATTTCTCTTGAGGAATCTAATGACCACCGTGGCATCACAAGTTGGTGCAGCGATGGCTTCCACCCATTTGGAAACATAGTCGACCCTTACAATAATATATTTATTGCCAAGAGAACACGGCAGTGGCTCTATGAAATCTATCCCCCAAATGTCAAAAAGTTCTACCTCCAAAATTCCTTTAAGGGGCATCTCATGTTTCCTAGAAATATTTCCAACTCTTTGGCATTTGTCACATGCTTGCACCAAATTTCTTGCATCCTTGAAAAGTGTAGGCCAATGGAACCCTGCTTGGAGAACCTTTGCTGTCGTCTTTTTATAGCTAAAATGGCCTCCGTAGGGGGATGCATGGCAATGATTCAAGCCACGATATATGACCTGAATTTATCCACTGCAAAGACTATAGCTAGCAACTCCTTTTCAGTCATGGCATAATTGATTTGAGCATCATCCAATTTCTTGCTCGCATAATAGATCACATGGGCCACCTTTTTCCTTCTTTGGTGTAAAACAGCTACCACAGCATAATCTGAAGCATCACATATGATTTCAAAGGAGAGGGACCAATTCAGGGGTTGAAGAATAAGTGGCAAGGTCAAGGCTTGCTTAATCCTGCAAAAAACATCAAGACAAGATTGGCTAAAATTGAATGACACATCATTACTCAGCAAATTAGTTAAAGGCTTTGCTATATGAGAAAAATCTTTAATGAAATGCCTATAAAAGCCTGCCTGTCCTAAAAAACTTATAATCTCCTTGACTAAAGTTGGTGGAGGCAGATTCGCTATCACGTCGATTTTAGCCTTATTCACTTCTATTCCACGATTGGAGGCTAAGTGGCCTAGGACTATTCCTTCTTGTACCATAAAATGGCTCTTCTCCCAATTTAGCACTAGATTAACCTCTTCACACTTACTTAAAAATTTGGCGAGATTAGCTAAACAAGAGTCAAACGTTAGTCCATAAACAGAGAAGTCGTCCATGAAGACTTCCATATTTTCCTTAATAAAATCTGAAAAGATTGCTGTCATGCAATGTTGAAACGTAGCTGGTGCATTATACAACCCAAACGGCATCCTTTGATATGCGAAGGTCCATGTGAAAGTAGTCCTTTCTTGGTCATTAGGGTGAATGGGAATTTGAAAGACACTAGAGAAGCCATCCAAATAGAAAAAAATATTCATGTTTAGCAAGTCTTTCCAAAATTTGGTCAATAAATGGAAAAAGGGAAGTGGTCTTTACGGGTGGCCTTGTTCAGTTTTCTGTAATCTATACACATTCACCGTCCCATAACTGTCCTAGTTAGTACTAATTTATTACCTTCATTTTTCACAACTGTTAAACCAGGCACACAATGGACAGGGCTTGCCCAATTATTGTCAAAAATGGGGTATATAATACCTGCAAGTAATAGCCTTAAGACCTCTTGCTTAACCATATCCTTCATGTTTGGATTTAGTTTCCTTTGATGTTCAATTACAGGTTTTGCGTCATCCTCTAAGTGAATTCTATGTGTGCAGAAAGATGGACTGATGCCCTTCAGGTCTGAAATTTTGTACCCAATTGCTTGCTTATGTTCTCTAAGTACTCTTAAAAGTTTATCAACCTGCACAGGGCTTAAAAGAGCATTAACAATGACTGGATAGGTCGAATTAGGGCCCAGAAATTCATACCTGAGGTTAGGAGACAACTGTTTCAATTCCACATTCGGAGGTTCTTCTTTGTTTGAATCAGGTGATAGTTTCAGCTCAAGTTGCATAGGTTGTGTAGATCTTAGCACAGGCTGTGCATCGAGCATCTGTGCAAATTCAAAAATTTATGATTCCTTCTCTGTAAATTCTGTATTACCCCCTGCAATTGCTACGGCCTTCACTAAACAATGTTCCAACGAATCCTTTGGATGGGATTTTCTGAATTCAGTACCAACTAGCTTGTCAATATGGTCCACCCTTAAACAATAATCCTTGTCATCCATATCCTTCATTGCCTTTCCCAAATTAAACTCAATTTCTTCCTCTCCCACTTTCAGAGTCAATTTTCCATTCTTAAAATCTATGATTGCTCTAGTTGTGGCTAAAAAGGGTCTCCAAGTATAATAGGTATGTTAGTATCCTCCTCCATTTCTAGCACAGCAAAATCTACTGGGATAAAAAGATTTCCAACCTTGAGGGGCACATTTTTCAATATCCCAATGGGAAATTTTATGGACCTGTCGACTAGATGCAATGATATGGTAGTTGGTTTAAGCTCTCTGATGTCCAATTTTTTACAGATAGATAATGGCAATAAACTCACACTCGCCCCTAAATCACACAATGCCCTCCCAATTGTTGTTTGGCAGGGTATTGAGAAACTTCCCGGATCTTGAAGCTTAGGAGGGATTTTGTTTTGAAGTATGGCTCTTGATTCCTCCTTAAAGGCCACAGTCGCATATTCCTCTAGCCTTCTTTTGTTGGATAAGATTTCTTTCAAGAATTTGGCATAAGTAGGCATTTGGGTAGGGGCTTCCGTAAAGGGGATGTTAATATAGAGCTTCTTTAAAATGTCAACAAATTTCCCAAACTACTGGTCTAGCTTAGCTCTATGAAATCTCTGAGGGGATGGGATTGGTGGCTTATATAGTGGTGGTGGTATGTATTTTTCAGGCTCAGGTGATTATTGCACAGGCTGTTCGTTGGATTGCACAAGTTGTGAATCCTGTTTCGCCGAGTTTGAATCCATTTTCTATTGTTTCTCTTTTCTAAATTTTTCTTAAAAAAAAGAGTCTATTCCTGTTCTTCTGTACCATAGGTTCTAAAACCTTTCCACTCTTTAGTACCACTGCTTTGGTTTCCTTAGGAGCCTCTGGTTGTGCTAGTAGCTTACCCTTGTCCAACCTTAGTGATGTAGCTTGCTGTGCAATCTGAGTCTTAAGCATCTTATTATGAATCGTCAATTGGTCCATTCGGGTACTAAGTTGCTGAATTAGGTCTCCTTGCTTCTGCATAAGGTTTCCATCATTGATTCAAGGCTGGACTTAGGCTTAGGTGGCTGGGCTTGTTGTCTCAATTTTGGGAAACCTGGAGGGACACGGTTTTGTTGTTGCTGGGTCTGTTGGTAATGCGGTTGATGTTGCGGGTAATGGTTTTTATTAGGGAAATTTTGGGGTGGCTTGGGTTGTTGAGACTAAGAGAAACTTGTTTGGTTCTGCCATTCAGAGTTATAAGTGTTTAAGAAAGCTCCACCTTGATTCTTCTGCCCATAATTTCCCACAAAATTCATATGTTCAGCCCCAAATTCTTGCCCAATGTTCTGAAATTTTGTACCTATATTTGACCCAAAATCCTGATCGTGTACGACATTCACATTACTCACAATAGCTGCAGCAAACTTATCCACTTTCATTAAAAGAGCTTCAAATTTCGAATTCAACAAGGTAAAGACATCTAATTCGAAGACTTCTTGAGGTCTCTTCCCCTCTTGCTTAACCTCTTTCCAATCATGACTCCATTGATAGTTGTTGTAGGCAATTTTTTCCAATAACATGAAGGCCTTGTCTTCACTCTTGTCCATTAAATCACCTCTGGCTGCAGCATCTATCGTACTTCGCATAACCGGAGAAACCTTATTGTAGAATATTTACATAATCATCCATTTCGAGACACCGTGATGTAGACATTTGCGTTAAAGTTCCTTGTACCTCTCCGATGCTTCATACAAAGACTCATCTTCTTTGGGCTAAAATGAGGTAAGCTTACTTCTGAGCTTTGCAGTCTTCCCGGGTGGAAAATATTGAGCTACAAAAGCCTTGGACAACTTTTGCCAATTGTTAATTGTACCAGGTGGTAGTGAATGGAGCCAATCCTTAGCTCGATCTCTCATAGAAAAAGGGAACAATCGAAGCCTTATAGCATCCTCAAGTACCCCATTTTGCTTCAATATTTCACAAATCTCTAAAAATTGCTACAGTTGGACATGCGAGTTTTCTGTAGGGTGCCCTCTGAATTGATTATGCTGCACCATTTGTACAAGGCCAGGTTTTAATTCAAAATTATTTGCTTGCATAGGGTGCCTTGTAATGATGGGACGAAATTCTCCAAAATCTGGGACTGCATGGTCCCTTATAGTTCTCTGATTTTGTTCGGTCATTTCTAATTCAACTATCTCTTTTATTGGAAAAGTTGTAGTAAATTCAGGTTCGATCTGACTTTCTTGCACAGGCTGTACGTTAGATGCTTTTGCCCGTGCTTTTCTAGATTTTGCTTCCTTCTTTAGTTCCTTAGCTGTCTTCTCGATTTCAGAATCAAACAACAATTCTTCAGCACTGATGGCCCTTCGCATAGACTAAGAAAAACACAGGAAGATCAAATGTAAGGTACAGAAAATGCAAAATAAAAAGTAGACACTAAAGAGAACAAATAAAACAAAAAATCAATTCTAACAAAATCTATTAACACCAAATAAAAAGAAACACAAAAATGTCCAATTTAACCCAATAATCAGTCACCTAATATTACTCAGGGATTACTCCCTAGTAATGATGCCAAGAAACTTGATGAATCTCCGCAAGTTCATGGGTCTCAAGTAGTATAGTAATAATATCGTCCCATAGGGAGTAATTGTGCAAGTACTAGGCTTAGATTATTCAATTAATTGGACTAATAAGCTATATAAGATTTGGGATTTCAATTAAGAAATTTAACTATGACGAATAAATAAAACCAATATTGAACAAAGGTGAGAATATCTCTAGGGATAATCCGAATGGAATGTGGTGAGCTTCAAGGAGGGTTCCACTTTTAGTGTTTTCTATGGACTTTACCTGGATCGATTTATTAGGCAAATTCTGGTTGACAGGAGGTTGAACCTAGAGTTTCTTAGATCCTTTTTCAAGGTATCAAAAGAGTATTATGCAATAATCTTAATCTACTATCGTATCCTAGCAATCAAGCATAACCCATTAAGCTCTTTGCTAGCCTAGGTTTCCTCTCATAAATTCATTCTATGTCTAAATATAAAATTTATAAGTTCCCTATTTTGGGGTTCTGTTATCAATTTTAACCTATCAGTTCTTCAATTAACAACTAATGTCAAGTAATGGATGGCAAAACATAATACAAGCAAAGTTAATCTCCAAACAAAGAAATCAAAACCAAGAAAACTATACTCATAAATCAACCGAGATTCAATCCACATAAAACTAATTAAAAGCTTCAATCCCAACCTTGAAGTTTTGAGGAAGCTACTCACTCATGGTAGGATGAAAACCATATAAATCAAAGTCAGCAACAACATAGAGGGAAAAACTAGATATAAAAATGAATGGGTTTTAGAATCCTTGGTTATGTCCCTCTCTGCGCCATCTCTTGGAGATCTCCGCGTGTGGCTCTGCGTGCGTCAGCCTGGTCTTCCTTGCGTGCGTGCACGTCTTCGTCCCTAGCTTTGCGTGCATGGTCCTCTCCTGATGTGTGCGCCTCGTTTTAGTGGTGCGCCCCCGATGATGCATCTTGCATGCGTGGTTCTCGCTTGGTGCTGCCTCTTTTCCCTTCAAAACAACGCCCCCTAAATATTACCGCCTCCCCCTACTCCTGCTGTGTGTTTTCTTTTCTTTTTTTCTCTACACACCAATGATAGCATTTCTCTAGCTCCTTACTTCCTTTAACGTCATCTAGCTAGTTGTCGTTTTCTTTAGTTGGAGTGGCATTTTGGTTTTGCTTGGTCTTGCTCGAGCAGATGCATTTTATTCTTCCTTACCTCCACACTGTTGTCATTTCTTTTCCAACTGATGTGCGTTGGTTTTGCTTTGGACTCTGCTTCCTTCATTTAACCATTGCTGTGGCCCCTTTTCAATCAAAGTCAAGTGTATTTCCTATAAATTAAACAAAAACCACTATAAATGCATATTAAGAGAAACTAAAAAAATTAGCATGTAAAATATGTGTAAAACCTCATGATTGTATGTAGAAACTAAAGGAAAATGCCACTCATTCCAATGAGAAAATGCATTCAACAATAGCTGAGTGAGGCAATAAAGTTTTCTCGTCACCATAGACTCAGGAAAAGCACTGAACACGTGAGGGTGGTTAATGATAAACGCTAAACTGTGAGTGTATCTTTAAATTGATTTTGTAAAGATGGTTTTTATCTTACTATGAAAAGTATGTTTATGAATAATTTCATTGGTGCTACTACTTAAATTTAAAAGTCAATCTCCTTGAGGTTTACATATGCTTTGATTTAGCATTGAATTTTGATTTGGATGCACTTGGAAGCCAACGAGATGTACACATGTTTTGAGTTGACATTAAATTGAAATTTGCATATGCTTTAAATTGGCATGGAAATGGATTTTGAATATGATTTTAATTGGTATTGAAATAAGGCGCACTTATGTATTACTTGCGATTTACCCTATTGTATGCCATTAGGTCTTTATACATATGATTATATCGATCAGAGTATGTCCTAACATGCATGGCCATATTTGGGGAGGTGTTTGTCACTAACATGGGAGGTGTTATGTCTGTCAGTATGTCCTATGAGTCACCCTCTACATGTGTATATTGTGCTAGCAATGTTACAGCTAAGTGATGCAGAACTAGCTCCATAACCACTAGTTTATATATAGTGCTAGCATCGTTATGGGTAAGTGATGCAGAACTAGCTTCATAACAATCGGTATATAAAGGTCAACCAGGCACAGGTAAGTGATGCAAACTGGCTCCGTGGCCTTACACTTAAGGGTAACAAATGAAAAAGAAAATTTATGATGGGCTATGTTTAAAAAAAAGAAAGTTCATGAAAGTATTGATTGCCATCACTGTTTACTTTCCAATAAAAAAGGAACTTGATATAAAAAAAATATGTATGTTTTGTTTTACAAGTGCATTGATATTATGAAAAGAAAAGAATATGTTTTGTAAGAATAATGGTTATTACTTGAAAAGAAAAATTGTTTTTTTATGGAGGTTAATATTTGTATAAATGTTTTTAACGGAAACTAATAACACTCATTAAGCTTGTTTAGTTTATACTCTATTTTTTGTTTTTAAATAAAACCTTCCAAGTGTACATTCAGGGGCTTCAGTAGTAGAGACTCCACTTCACAAGTAGTCAACTTCGTCACGTGCTGCTGTGTAAGAATTTTTTTCCTTATACATATTTTTGAGAACTATTGCATAACCTTAAACATGTTTTGGAATGTACTTTTGTGTAAAGAATGGATGTGTATAAAGGTTTTTCTAAATGGAATGCATGATTTTGTTTTAGATTTTCAAAGTTTATTGATGTAACTATTTGAGACTGCATGTGAGTGGATTTGAACTCCACAATTTGGAGTTGAGAAATTGATGTGATAATAAAAGTGTTTTGAACTTTTACAGGGACTTTGAAATTTTTTTGGGGATGTCAAAATATAACCATTGTGCTATCGAAGTTTTTAATAAACTGAAAAACAAAACTCTACTGTTTACATTTTTTATTGTTGAGTTAAAGCTTTTCCTTAACAATGGCAATAGGCTTAGTTTCACGAGAACTTTCTAGTCGAATCGAATATTGACTGGAGAGCCACCGTGGAGTACCGAGTAAGTTGCCTAGTCATTACAAGATAGAGGCCTATCACATCAGGTGCAACAATCCCCTTTATTGAGTATAACACCTTTAACATCTTTAATATCATCCTGACCATGCAAAAAGAACTTCCATTACTAATTTCATAGTTTAGTTTTTATCTTCTATCTTTCTCATGCTTATACTCTTCAAGCAAAGTTTCCATTTTTCATTTCATGTTATGACTAACTTTCTTATAAGGCTATGGGTCGGGTCACCCAGTCTTGAGCCCAACCTAAAAATTTTGTCTTAGGCCTAGGCCTAAGACATACAGTATGAGCCCAAAGCCCAACCTAAACTTTTTCTTTTTCAAATTAAAAATTTAGAAAATGACATCATTTTACAAAAAATAAGTCATTTTTCCAAAAAATTTTAGGTCCCGAGTCCAAAAATATCTTAAAGCCTAAAAATTTTAAATAAACAGTCTGAGCCTAGCCTAAAGCTCAGTCAAATCAGGCTAGACTCATTGACTTTGGGTTTGGCCGAATTGGGCCTAGGCTTTTTGCCAAACCTACTTTCTTACAAGCCTCCATATTACCTTTGATCCCAGCTAAATTCTTCTTTAATTTGGTGATTCCCCCATCTTTTAAATACTTGTTACAATAAAAATAATTGGTATAATTCATCATTTTAGGAACCAATCTAGCATGAGCTTAAGTTGGATCATCAAATCTTCTTGAAGCTGCTGAATTATCATGAAAACTTGAACTTCCCTTTATTTATCTGTAAAAATAAATGAAGACATATATCAAAAATTAACTAAATAACTTCATATTAAAATAAAGTTGTCTAAAATAATAGAAAGAAGTTGAGCGATAACAATTTTTTAACAATCGTATGATATAGACATGCAAGTGAACTTCATGAACTTACATAAATGATTCCTTAAGAAAATTTGATGCTTAAGTACATTCTATCCCATAAATTCTTATGTTTCTTAACCCAAAAATCAAATATATATATTGATTTATGTACTTTCACAACTATAACCCATTTTGTGTGATTTTTTAATTCAAACATGAAGTCACCTCTATAATATATTTTTGTGTAATTAAATAAATTTACTAGTAAATCACAATTATATCCCATTTTGTGTAATTGCATAATTAAAACATAAACTCATAATTGTAACCTATTTTGTATGATTATATGATTCAACCATAAACTCATAACTATAACTCATTTTGTATTATAACTTATATTTTTTGATTACATAATTCAACCACATACTTGTAATTATAACTCATTTTGTGTGATTACATAATTCAGCAATAAACTCACATCTATAACTCAATTTATGTAATCACTTAATTCAACTATAAAGTCACAAATATAACTCATTTTGTGTGAATACACAATTCAAAAATAAACTCACAACTATAACCTATTTTGTATAATTACATGATTTAAAATCCACTTGATGCCCAATATTACTATCCTATCTTATAATTGCTTAAAGAGAGTAAGAGAATTAGTAATCCTAAACCATTCCAAATTATTAAAAATTATTTTTTAAAATTCAAAACAAATCTTACTACACACAAAAATTTAAACCTAACTACTGAACGTGCTAATTTATAGTCATTAGCTTGACCTTACATCCTTCAAAAACTCAACCAGGATCAATTATGAGTGGCTTGCTACCACCTGTGTCTCCCAAATTTAGCTTCATAGTTTGTAAATAGCTACAAATTGCAAGATGATCAGAAGGACAATATTGATGAAGTTGAGAAAACCAATTAAATTTAGTAATGTCCTTTTCAATATCAAACAATCTATAAAATATGGAATAACAAAAACTCCCTGAATCTTCTAATGAATTTAGTAGTTTGTGTTGTAAGAGTCTGAGTTGTTCGTATTCTTCCTCAGTCACCCTCATCTCCTCTTCAGCTTTCACCTCATGAACAAAGACTTCTATATCTTTTTGAACGTCTATCTCCACTATCATTTGATCATCTTCGTCTTATTCTTTGAAAGATTCAAACACATCAATTTTCATAAATGATATGCTTAATGGGTAAGATGGAAGAGGAACGTAGGGAGGGTCCTCATTCTTTTCTTCATCCTTTTTCTCCTTCTCTTGGTCTTCTATAAAGTGGGTTTTAGTTGGTCTATCAATTGGTTCTCTTAACTTTTTCCCACTCCTAAATGTGTTGATCTTACATTGCTCTTTTGAATTTAATTTCATGTTGTGCAGATAGTTTTCCACACTTTGCTTACAAAATTTCCTAAAAAGTTGGCCAATTTGAACATCTAGGTTGTGAATAGAAGAGGCATAATCTTAATGTTATTTGCTCAAACTTCTCTTCCAATCTCTTTTAGGCCTTTTCCATGTTTATGAGCTTATCCATGATCTGATCCAATTTAGAATCCCACGAACTAGACTCATCTGGCTAAAATCCTAATAGGTCTTAATGTCCTAAGTGAGTCCTTACATCGTCAGACTAACAGAAATCTGGGTAGTTCTGCCACCTCGAATTGTATATGTTCTAGTAAGGATGATGATTTCCCCAACCAAATTGTGCCTCATTGAAGTCCTTGTCCTTTGCTCTGATAGTGTATGTCCTCCATCATTGTTCTTTCCATCTCTTCTTGGCATTTAATTTCTCAGATTCCTTATTATTGCCTTATGATGTTTGAATTTATTTGTCGTCTATGTTGCGCCCAAATTTCCTTCTCTTCTTCCTTCCCCTAATTTTTAGACTAAAATAATTGGACTAATCCTACACCTCCTCAGCAACGGTGTCAAAAAATTGTTGAGAAAGTTTTAATCTATTTAAAACCATCAAAATACCACAAGCACACGAGTTCCAAGTGTAGTATAAGAGGTGTCGATCTTTTGAGGAGTTGGTAAACTAATCGAATTCTAAGTTGTTTAAGGCCTAAAGGATAATTAAAATGAAAAGACAAACTAAACAGAAAAGTAAATACGTGATTTGGAATGATAGAAACAAAAATTCTATATTAAGCAAGGAAATTAAATTGAGCACCACCAATTTGACAATTGAAAATCAACCAAGAAGAATTGACTGATTATAAAGGAGGGGGATTTATCCTATCATCAATGCTAATCTAGTCACTTATATATTAATATGGTGTCAGTTCTAGACTATCGAGGGGTGGATTACTCTCTTTCGAGTTATAATCACTAAGCCTTAATTCATAATCCCTAATTAAGTTGAGTAACTGAAAATGTAATCTCTCAATTAACAATTAGCCCATAATCAAATTAGTCCTTAAATTTTCTAATAAGCAATTGGGTCCTCACACAGGACCTTCCTTCGTACAAATAACCAATTTGATTAATTGCATGGTTTATCGAATCGTTTAACTCTCATTAATCTAACCCAATCATTTTTATTTAGTTCACCCTCTCAGTTTATTACTGAAACATGCAAGCACATAACACCCAATCAATCAACACAAAAGATAACTAGATTAACATTGAATTAATTCAAAATCCCTAAAGAGTTTAAAACATCATCCAATCCAAATCCATAATCATCATCACATTCATCATATACATTTAAGGAAAAGAATAATAAGATAAAATGGAAATGTCACTTGGAAAGGATCGGGATGGCTCAGGAATGTAGTAGCTATAGCAACCCACTCCTCTCTCTCCTCTTCTTCCTCTTCTCTCTTCTTTCTTAAAGGTTTTTGAAATTTAGCAAAATGAAGGCTCCAAAAATTAGGGCTCTTTTCATTAACCCTTTTATAGGTTTTTCTAATTTGGGCAAGCCTAAGGCTTTTTTGTGGTCTGAAAGGTCCGTCAAAAACTCAAGTAGAGAAGTCTGTTCACGTTTCTATCGCGCAAGCCACGATGCCACTATCGTGGCCTGGAGTTTTGCTTTCTATCATGGTTTTGGCTTATTGGCCATGATCGTGGGCCTCTGTTTTGGTTCGGGTCTCCTCAAAAACTCCTCTGTGCTTTGACTGTTTTCCATGAAACACTAGCAAACTCATCAAGGCACCTTAAATATATAAAATTAAAGCTCAAAAGCATTATCTAACCCACAAAATGCTTAAAGCAAAAATATCTACTAACTAACACAATTCTAACCTAAACACGCACTAAACAATCAAATTAACAACTAAATACAAACTAAACTACCCACAAAAATACTATGCAATCTACAACTATCACTATGTTATAAAATCATAAAGAAGTCATAATCTATCAAAGGTCCTAGGAGAAGATAGGAGCAAAGGATGAAATCTTGGTCCAAAAATGGTGTCCGTTAAATAAGCTACAATGTCAACGATTGGATCAAATTGGTAATTTCATTTTTTGCCACAATGAAGGACCAATTTTATATGACAATATATAGGAACTTAGGGAAGATCAATTGTCCAAGTTCTTTTGTATCCTTATGTTTACTTTATTATTTAAAATTTTTATTATTATTAAAGATAATCATGTACTTATAAATGCTTTTTTCTAATAGCTAATCGACTTTGTCAATAATAAATCCAAAAGGAAAGCTAAAAAGAGGGTAGATAAGCATAATTTTCATATTAAGAAATCAAAGATAAAACTTACAAAGCAATCACCACTATAGGAATTGAGAGAAAAAATAGTTCAAATGGTAGAATAGCTCAAGCTTGATAAATTCATATTTTTCTAAAACATCACTGACTTAAATTAGAAAAGGACGTAATAAGTGTCAATAACCCTACACATGCAGCTTGAGATGGAGGACTTAGAGATATCAAAGAAAGGACTTAAGGGCAATCAAATCTGCTTAATAATCGTGTTCTTTCTTCTAACATTATTTTCTTTTCTTTTCACTTTAATTATTTTTCCTATTTTTATGCCCACTACATAGGTGTCTATTGATGTGGACCACTTATATATTTGAAAAAAATTCCCTTGAATTTGGCTTAGATTAAAGTTTAAATGCTTTTTTTAAATGAATGGTTTTCAAGTTAAATGACAATATTAAATGTTCGAGGGAATGACTGATTGATGAATGCTTGTATTTTTCCTCAACTACTTTTGAATTCTTCCTGAATGTTTATTCATGCATTCCTATAATTTAATAATTGCTTGACTGAATGCTAATTATATGTGTATACATATAGAAGATATAAAAATTACAAATATCTCTTGAATTTCCAGTTGGCCTAATATTCCTTAGTATATTCTTATCTTTTTATGACATATTATTATGGTATTGAGGAAATGTTAACATGTCAAACTCAATTTAATCAATTTAGAAAATGATTTGATATTATTAATGTTCAGGCTACGATAATGGTGACAAAACTAAAAAAGAAATATTTAAGATTCCTTGAGAATAATCACCCTTAAGATAAATATATAAGATTTTAGCCTAAAATTTCAAAATGACATTACTTAACCATTGTGGAGCATAAATGCCAACTTAACATAGGTAAATATTTACGTTGAGAAAAGATGATGATATCCAATTTCTTCCAAAAGGTAATGACATTTTAGGAGATTATAATGAATTTACTGATAAGTACTAATTAGACTATATTTTTAGTATGATATTGAGAGTATTTTTCTTATGTTTGGATTATTTGAATATGATTTGGTACTCAATGTGAGTTTTATTTTATTTATAGGTCATGTTTTTTCTACTAATGAAGAATGAGGGAAAGTGGGCAAGTTGAGAAGTTTTGGTATGATTTTAGAGAAAGGATTTATAACATTGTTCCAGAACTTAGATCCATGTTCAATACGTGTTGAACCTATATTGGTGATGGTGTTTTAAAATTTTTAGGATTTTTGATATATAAAATATTAGGGGGTAGTAATTAGACATGAGGCTATCATTATAAGAAAGGAGCAACTTTAGAGAGAAAAGAAGATTTTTATTATAATTTATATGATTATTCGGTCAAAATTATGCTAAAAATCACTAGGCAGGTGCACCTATTATTCTTAAAGTATAATTTAGAAAATAAAAGAGTTGATCCTACAAGGACTATAAGTAATAATACTAATTGTATTTCTATTATTTAATCTAATAAACTAACGATTAATTTAAAAGTATTAATTAACTGAACTAATCTAAAATACCAAACTAAAGAAATAAATAAAACTAAGGCAATTAATAAATAACAAGATTTAAATATAGAATCTCGCTATAACCTTTCTTTGTTTATATTTATTTTGACTCAATTATTAACTCTAGTTGCTTGGATCGGTATAAATTCTAAGGTTACAACTATATTCTTTCACAAAACATGCAACCTATATACTTTAGTTGACTAATTCAAATCTCCTTCTAATTAAAATACCCTAAGAATATGTTAACTTGGTTTATGAATTTCCAACATAAATTTGAATCTAATTTAGAAGATTTAAGTGGTCCTATTTCTAGGATTCCTTACAAATTTGATTATTCATGCCATAATCTATTCATACATATGATTTCTTAATCCATTCTTTCATGTAAAGTTACTTCTTTCTTGTCTAAGATTCTTTAGTTTGGCTCCTTATAAGTGCTCTCTGGTCTCCCTTTTCTTGAATTCCTAAAATTACTTTTTATTCTCATGAATCCTTAAAACTTTCAAAGATTAGAACAATATTGGGCACATGCTCTTCATAGTTGTAAAAAATCCTAATTAATAGAAAAATCATCGTTAATATGGTTTATGAACAAGGGTCTATATTGTTTCCATATTGGTTTGGTAACTCTTCAATCGCACATATGAGGGTTCATTATTTTAGGAATATGTGTTTGAAAGCTATAAAATTGAGACCATATTTAGGCTGCGTTTGTTCATCCGACAAGTTCTCAAAGAAATATAATGAACAAGTAGCTAAATATAAGTTCATATTTAACCCGTGTTCATCTAAATTCATGTAAAAACTTTTCTAACTTAGTTCTAATTCATGAAAAAACTTTTCTAACTTAGTTCTAACTTGCCTAAATTTATTCTTTCTTTATTGGATAGCTAAAACAAGGTCTGTAAACAAAATATAAGCCATATTGAGTACCAAATTATATGAAAATCATCCAAACACAAGCAAATATTAAAAATATAGTCTACTCAACATTTACCAAGTTCTCCCATAATTAAGTATGTGCTTGTCCTCAACCAAATTAATTTTGTCACTCTTAACTTAGATAGGTAGCAACTACAGGAAATAATTTAACAAATCAATGACATCAATCATGATTCTCTACTATTTATTCAATTACACAATTGATAATTTTCTAGACATTTAGCTACTTGCATCAAATTATAAATCAATTTAATTTAACCCCATAATCTTTGACTTAATCTATAAAATTCAACCTAACGTAAAAAGTGAACATGCATAAGAAAGATGCTTCAAGTCTTATTGAATAAAAAGCAAAAATATTAAATTTAAATTATCACCTATGATTATTTAGAGGCTTTTTTGCAAAGTCAACTAACCTTTTAATGTGAAAGTAATTACTTTTGGTTACTCAATTAAACCAACATTTCAAATGATTATTAGCACTATTATTTAAATTTAACCTTTTTTACTTAGTTTAAAGCTAGTAGAGTTAATTTATTTAATCATTTCTTATTCACATAAATTTTTTCTTTTCTGTCCTTCTTTTTTATGAGATACTAAAAATGCTTTAAAAGAATCCACTTATAACTTAATTGTATATCCAAATTATATAAAAAGTATCATAGTGCAAATCAAATATTTATTTTCAAAATTAATAAAGCAAATTAAGATCAACTTATTCATCAATGCTTTTGACTATTTGCCTAACAAATTAATATAACAACCAAACTTATAATGAATTATCTTATCAATATTATTTGAAGGTCAAAAAATATAATGAGATTAATAAGCATAAGTAATTAATTCCCTCTCACACACTTTAGTTATACAATGTGACATATAATAAAAAAATTAGAAGATAAGGGGAAAAAGGGAAATTTGTTTAACTGGTAATGCTTTAATGATAAAAGACTTTATAGCAACAATATGAGAAGTATAGATTAGTAGTGTGTATCATGATCTAAAAATGAAAGAACATCAAAGCACACTAAGATCTATGGCTTTAAGCTGCTTTTAGCCTGAAACATATGCAACAAACATCATACCATGTAAAAAAGCATATAAAAAGTTTAAGAATCTTTTTTCCAAAAAAAAAAGATTCTTAAAGCTACTAAATTGAAAAAAAAATATCTAAATTATTGAGTTGTCTCCTAAAAAATACTTATTGATGAGTTTTTAGCTAGACTACTTACTTAAGCTCTTCATCCTAGCAGTTCCTTAAATGAAAGTTTGATTCTCCTCTTCTTCAGTCTCTAATCTCCTTAAAGCTTATTAGCTTCCAAATATGCCATATTTTCTATTAGAATAGGGCTACCTCCTTTTTTTTTTCTTGCATGATACAAGTCTTTGATGGATCTTTTTTTATTAGTTCTTGAATATATGAGAAACCTCAATATCAATCACATATAAAAAAAAATATCTTGATTATCATATGTGTAGGGATGTCCTATGGCTTTAGATATCTTAAATTCTAGTTCCTCATTCCCTACTCTTAAGATTAATTTTCCATCATGCACATTAGTCATAACCTTAGCAATGAATGTCATCCTAATATTAAGGGAAACTCTATATCATCCTTTATATCCAAAACCATAAAATCAATAGTGAATATTAATTTGTCAACCTTAACCAAAAATATCTTTTATAATACCCCTAAAGTATTTTGCTAATTGAATACTCATCTTACTGGTTTAGGTTCACTGAACCATAACTTCTTAAATATGTTATATTGAATCAAATTAATACAGGCTCCTAAGTTTGTTAATGCTCTTTTAATTGACAAACTACCAATATTACAAAGGAAAGTAAAACTCCCTAGATCCTTGAGTTTATGGGGTAGCCTGCTCTACAAGAAGCTAGAGCACTCCTCACACCTTGAACAATTCCTTAAGCCTTTTTTGTTAGAGAAGAGATCCTTTAAGTATTTACTTTGGTATCTGTTAATAAGCTTCATCAAAAGGTATGCCAATAATCTATTATTTAAAGAGTTTTAAAAAGTTACCAAGTTTATCTTCCTTTTTATTTATCTTAAAAATACTCAAGGGTAGAATTCTCAGTTGCTATTCTTTGACCAATGCTTCTTTAGCTCCTACTCTTTATCTTTATCTTTCTCCCTCTTCTTATCCTTCTTTTCTTTTCCATCAGCCTCTCTCTTCAACTTTCGACTCCTTTCCACTTCTTAAAGTCAATGTTTTCACTTTTTCCTTAGGTTTTTCTGAGTATTGCTAGGCAATATACCTGGCTACTTTTTGGAGACAAGCTTAGGAAGTTACCCACTTTAATTTTTTGATGCTTATTAATTTGAAAAGATACTTCAGTACTTAGAAGCAAGATTTGGATGTATGAATTTTGTCATGAGCTCTTTAAGGCTTTACTTCCTTTCTTACAGCTATCATTGGTAAAACCTAGGTGGAGTTTGCTTATTCCATGAAAAGTTTGGATGGTTCCTCTAGCCTAGATTGTAAATACTACTATAAGGATTATTTTAAGACTAGTTTCTTAAAAAAATAACTGGCTCAGGCAATTTTCCCATATTGTATGGGGCCTAACATTCATGATTAAGATGTCCCCTATTACAAATGTTGCATCTCATTGCTTATACCGATTAAGTTATTAAACTCATATTATTAAGATTTTTTCTTAAACCTTCCAACCTCACCTTTAATTTTTTCACCATATCAACATTACAGATACCAACTTATTTTAGTGTTAGGCTCTCATTTCCTCATTAGTAATTATGCATGGTAATATTTTAATCAATCTTGTAATTCCTTACGATTTTAAAGTTGGTAGCCTTATATGAAGATCCATCAATCAAATGCTTAGTTAGATAGCTCAATCTATTATAAAATATTTGCATCTATAGTTCCAAATCAAGTCTATGGTATGGACACTTCCTTAATAACTCCTTCTATCTCTCTCACATCTTATACAATACATCACTCTCTAATTGTTGAAAGGAGAATATGTCATTCTTGAGTCTTGTTATTTGTGTTAAAGGAAAAAATACTTAGCTAAAAACTTTTTAGCAAGCCCATTCTAGGTGGTAATGGATTTAAGAGGTATAAACTTCAACCATAATTTTGCTTTATTCTAAAATGTAAAATGGTGCAATCTTAATTGAATTACATACTCCAATGCTCTATTATTCTTGAATGTTTCATAGTCTCTAAAAATTGGAAACATGTGCATTTAAATCCTCATTAAGTAAGCCATCAAGTTGCACAAGTTGCTAAATTATCTGAATCATATTGGGCATAATATCAAAATTGTTAGCCTCCACTCTTATCCTAATAATGTTATATTCAATCCCCATAAGTGATACTCTACCATAATCCCCTATAATATAATGTTCTTCCTATCCTATTATTATATTTTGTGGTTAGAACCTAAAAATTTCTAGGTTTCTCTCTTTTAAATTCTGAATTAAAGTAATTTAACATCTGGATATAACTCAAGTAGTATTTTGAGACTACTTATAAATTATGGTACTTAAATATAAAAATTAAAAAACAAACACAAGATCAAGCAAGAAAGTTGTAAAATAAATAATGTAAAAATATAATGATTAGATTCACAAAAATAAAACAATATTAATATCCTAGTCCATAACAACAACATGAAGAACTTGATTATGATGTGTGTGTATCTGATCAAAATTATGCTAAAGATCACTAGGAAAGTGCACCTATCATTCTTATAGTAGAGTTTGGTGAATATGAGTGTCGATCTCATGCAGTCTACAAATACTAGTACAAACCTTTTTTTATTATACATTCTAATAAAATAATGATTGATTTAAAAGAAATAGTTAACTGAACTATTCTAAAATACTAAAGGAGCAAACATGACTGAAGCAACAAATAGATAAACAAGATAACGTAGAATCCTCTTAAAACCTTTATATACTTAAATTTACCTTAATTCAATTGTTAACCTTATTTTTTTGGACCAGAGAAAATTCTAAAGTTACAGCTATGTTCTTTCTCAATACAGACAACCCTTATCCTTAATTTGATTGAATGAAGTCTCTTTCTAATCAAAACCCCTAAGGATGCATTAACTTGATCTATTAATTCCCATGATAGATTTAACTATAAACCAGAAGATTTATGTTTTCTTATCCCTAAGATCCTATGTAACTTTTATTATTGATGCCACAATCCATTCATACATATGATTTCTTAATATAAAATTGAATCAAAACACTAGTATAATTCAATTTAATCATAATAAGTAATTATAAAAAATTCGTAAGTAAAACTTAGGTCTTTCATTAAATTAAGAAATCCATCAAAATTGATAGTTTAAAGGTTCATACCATATAGTTCTATTTAAATTTAGTTTATACTAAGGCAAAAGAAACCAATAGTAATCAAGAAAGAAAGCAAATAAAAGAAATCATTCTTATGGATCTTGAAATGATGATGCTCCTTGGCTAAATCTTACTGGAAATCACTTTTTTCCTCCAAAGTTGCTCATTTCTTATCACAAGAAGCTTTAGTTGGTTCCTTATGATTGCTCTTTGTCTTCCTTTTCTTTAATTCCTAAAAGGCCCTTATATTCTCACATAACCTAAAAATAAAGAGTCTCGTCCAATATGGTTCCAACACAAACCCATGTTAGGCCTACATTCTTTACAACCAGAAAAAACTCAAATTTGTGCTAAAATCACCAGCAAAATAGGTCATAAACACAATTTCATTTTTTAACCTATTGTCTTAGTAACTCCTCATTCATGCATCTGAGGTTTCATCTTAAGAAAATTAGTTTGAAGCTATGAATATGGCTCCATGTTTAGGTAATGTTTATTTATGTCACATTTTTTAAAAAAATTAACCATATGGGCTAAATACAAATTTATTTTTGCACATGTCCTAAGCATGGGTATATGTTTAACTTATATTGTAAACACAGGTCTATATTTAACTCATGTTCTTCTAAATTGACATCAAAACTTTTTCAACTTGAGTCCAATTTGCCTGAATTCATTCATTCTTTATTAAGTTAAAACAATGGTTTTAAACAAAATACGAACCACATTAAGTTCCACCCTTTAAAAATTATCTAAACACAAGTAAAATTCTCCCAAAATTATACTAAAAACATTATCTATATAACACTTATCAAATCTTGTCAAGATTCAAATTAAGAGTTCAAGATTTTAAGATCCACGAGAATGAGTCCTTTTGTTTTATAGTCTTTCTTGATTATTGTTGGCTTTCTTTACTTTAAAATAGGCTAAATTGGGATAGATCTATATAGGATAAATCTTAGAACTATTCATTTGTATTGATTCTTTGATTTAATAAAAGACTTTTCTTATGAATTATTCATGATTACTTCTTATATTTAAATTAGAATTTGTCAATATTTTCATTTAATTTTATATTTTTAATATAGTGATTGAGAAATTGTATGTATGAATAGTTCATGGCATGAATGATAAGAGTTGCATGGAATCTTAGACATAGGACCATGTAAATCTTTCATGTTAGAATTAAACATGACAAAGGAATTCATAGAACAAGTTAATTTGTTCTTATAGGTTTTGATTAGAAAGAAATTTCAATCCATCAACTTAAAGATAAGAGTTATATTTCTTTGGAAAGAATATGATTGTAACTTTGTAATTCCTACTGGTATAAGAAACTATGTTAATAATTAAATTAAGTTAAACTAGGCTTAGACATGTTATATTGGGGATTTTACATCTGGATCTTCTTTATTAATTGATTGTTTCATTCTTATTTATTACTTTTTTTGTTAATTTAGATTAATAATTTTAATTTAGTTAAATAATTTTTAATTTTAATTTAGTTAAATAATTTTTAAGTTAATCATTGATTTTGCTAGATTAGATAATAGAAAGATAGTTACTACTAATACTTACAATTCTCATTGTTATCTAAAGTAATACTTTCTACATGTATTTTCATCTTGCCTTTTGTTTTTTAGTGTTTTGCCTTCCAAGGCAAGGTAGTCTGGGGTACTCCCTTTTGTTTTTAACTTGTATGACTCTCTTATTTATTGATTAATTCCATTTCTTTTTTTAAAAAAAGTTTTGCAGAAATAAGTAGCCTTTCTCTTTTTCTCTTTCTATCCCTTTCTCCTTTCTTTTCTCATCTATCGTCATGTGTGGCTATCTTCTACAGTTTTTCAAATAAAAATGATATCTCATGATCCATTAAATTGTTAGATTTGATTTTTTATTATTTGATTTATGAATTAAGTATCGAATGTCCCTTTATGATTATTCTTCATTATTGTGCCACTTGATTGTCAGGATGCATACTAGTTTTTTAATTGATTCAACTAACAACTAGCTTAGATATTAAATTCAAAATTTTTTAATTCCTATAATTTATGGAGCAAATAGGTTTAGTTAATTTATACACCAGAGTTCTTAGATTTTAGGGATAACAAAGGATTAAATCGAAACCAACCACTTATGTTCGTGTTATTTTGCTTTATTGATATTTCAAATTCTTTAATTGACTACCTAATTGAATCTTTATCATTGAGTAAGAGTTATTTAATAGTTAGTGTTAATTAGATTGATGTTCTCTCCAATTAGTTATAGTTAAAGAGATATGGGAATTAATTTCAATGGTCAATATTTAAGTTACAAATTGATATACTCATATATAGATGATTGACATAGAATATCCATGGTTGAATTGACATAGACCAAGGTTTATCTTCTATTGTTATTGTTATTTCATATTTAATTAGGTTTGTGCCTTTATTATATTCTTATAATTATTTCACCATAATCAAAAGTCCCCTTATTTTTCTAATTTACGAAGAATAAAACACAGTTAGGCACTCTCTATAAAATTGACCTTCGCTCACATTACTGCAAAAGTTTTTAAGAGTAAGGTTTTATTTCTGCATGTAAGTGACAACACACCAAATTTTGAATTGATCTAGAATTTGTTTAGCTAGAATGTTTTCTTTTATTTTTTTGAATAGGTTAAATTATTATGTATACTAGAAGGTTAAACTATTTGAGTATGAAAGTGACATGTATTGAATAATAAATTAACCTAAAATATAAAATTTAGTTAACATTGACAGTTGAGTTAATAAAGTAAACATGGAAATATTTTGTGAGCTTTACTATTATATGATATTAAGATATCTATGTCAATCTATGTTTTCTTTAAGTGTGATGTTCTTCTTTATGGATGTGACACTAGAACTTGCTTTAAACCATTTTGAGATTATATTGATATGTTTATTTATGAAAATGATAAATGACACCTTTGAATTAACCCATTAAGCTTAAATAGCCAACCTACCAAAATATCTCTTATCAACACATTTGAGCCTTAAACACCCGTTCTTTCATTAAAACCCATCACATGAGCTTGATATTAAAATTTAATATCTTTATGTAACCTTAAGGGTTAGTAGGACATTTTAATCAAGTTAATAAAAGGGTTTAGTAAAAAGAAGAACATAATTATGGATGTCAATGGGCCATGTCAGGCCTGGGCTGCCCTTGGCCTAGCCCGGCTCGACCTCGGGTCATGGTGGCCCGTGTCCCAGCCTATGACTTGACAAGTTGGGATGGGTTAGCCTGTGACCTGGCCCGTGGCCCATCCGTAGCCTAGTTAACTAGGGCCAAAATGCAAGCCGAGTCGGGCCGATTTTAACATCCTTAAACATAATAAGTGTGTGAGTGTGCCTACTGAATAATATAATTTTTTAAAAATGCAAAGTGGTGATTGTATTTGAAAAGTGGACTTTGGATATTTCATTTGAATATGTCACATTCATAAGAAAAAGATAGAGAAAAGAAAAAAATTATTTGTGTGACATGATAGTGATAGTCTATGTTCGTGATGAGTTGATGGATTCGATAAAGAGATTATAGAGTATTTGAAGGTATAATATGAAATTTAGGATTTCAATTATTAAATTTACCTAATATACGTTTTGAATGCTCTATCGATTTCTAGTTTTAACCTTCCTTATCCAAAAAATTCCTTATCCTTAACCCCGTTTCAATTGGAAAATAAGGAACTTTTGGTTCATACATGCATATAGTCTAGGTAGTTAAGGTTTGGTATATTAACAAGTCTATGGTATTGCATTTTCATATGAAAGTCTTAAGTGAAACATTTAACCAGTCAAATACTTTAAAGACTAGAGCAAAATCTGTGAAAAAAGTTTATTGGGTCTTTTGCACACACTTCTAAGTGAAATTGTTGTATTGATGTTCGTTCATATTTTCTTGTAAACTTCAACTTTGAAATATTGTGCTTACTTAAGTATTAATTGGATTTATATTTTATAATGTGTATACTTTTTTATATCATGAGGAATGCATTGGGGGAGACATTTCAATTATTGTTTAACTTGGGGAGTATGTTTGTTCTAGGATAAGCAAAAGTTAAATGTGAGAAAATTTGATAAGGATGCAAAATGATATGTTTTTTATAAATATCCATGCCTAAGTTTAATCATTATGTTTATATATCAATTTAGTATGCAAAAGGAGATGAAGTGCAAAATGAAGTAATTTGGATAATTCCAGACAATTTTAATATTTCTTCTTTAATTGGACATAACTTTCTCATTTGAGTTTTAATTGAGATGATCAAAGATATTATGGAAAAGAAAAGATCTATAAAACTTTTATTTTTCTATCTTAATAGATATTGACTAAATCAAGTTTAAAATTATACCAAAATGGACAAGGCATATTAGAACCTGTACAATTTTCTGGAATGGTTTAAAAATGAAAAAAAAGATCCACAACCTAGGACACTGTGTGTTTACTTTGAAATTGGACCTAACATAACTTTAAAAGCCCCAAAAAGTCTAGTTTTTGAGTTAGTTTTTGCAATAGGTTTTGTTAAGTTTTAGACGAGGCAACCACCTCTCTTCTTCTCTGTTTCTATTCCTTTCTTCTTCTTTCTTTTCTCATCCATCGTCACGTGTAGCTAATCGTTCAAATGAAATTGATATTTTGAGATGTATTAAGCTATGAGATTTGATTTGTTTTATGGTACAATTTATATGTTGAATATTAATTAATTTTCCATGTTTATCTTTATGAATGTGTTACTTAATTGGTAGGATGCATACTAGTTTATTATTTGATTTAATCTATAGCTAGATTATATATAAATATGTAATTATTTAATTCCTCTAACATATGAAGTGCTTAAAGTTTTAAGGATTATTCTGGTTCATGATTCTTAAATATTAGGAGGGATAAATGACTAAATTGAATGCACTCTCTTAAGACTATGTTACTCTCTAGTTCCTAAAGATATTATTTAATTAAATTCTTGACATGTGTTTATTCAATAGTTATGATTAATTGGATTATATTTTCTTTATAATTAATTATGATTAAGGAGAGATAGGAATTAATTTTAATGGTCAATAATGAAAGTATAAATTGATTTATTATAATGATGATTGACATACAATCTTAAGGTTTACATGGGGTATTAAATGAAGTTTTGTTTCTTATCACTTCTTCATTATTGGTTTTTAGTTATTCTTTTATTATATTTACACAATTATTTTACTTCAGTAAAAAATCCCTTATCTTTTCTTATTTACAAAGCATAAAGCAAGGCTAGTTACTCCCTATGGAAATAAACATTGGTCCCATAACTATATAAAATTTCAAGAGTAAGGAATTTGTTTTTTTTGGAGTGGAAGCCAACATACTACACCCATAATTCAATTAGTAATGAACTTCTATTTATGTTTTATTTTCTTTAAATTAGGGTTGGTTAACCTATTAGATTTGAGCTTACAAGGCTTTAGTTTTGGACCTCCTAACTTCTAATAATTTAGGTTTCCTTGTGCTTAATAAATATTTAGGCCTAATTTTATTTTCTAAAACAATTTAGAGCCTAAAAGCTTTTGATCTAATAGGGCTAATTAGAGTAAATTCAATCATTTTATTTTTAGATAAAACCAAGTTTATAAAAAAATCCTTTTAAAAATGTAGTCTTTCGTTTTAGGATTCTTCTACTACTTCAAATAAAATTCTTTACATGATTTTCTTTTACTACATTAAGAATTTTAATTTATTTCCTTCATCATCATTTTTATTCAAATCACAATTTTCTCATAAATGAAACTCACCCTTTTCGAACTAAAATTCAAGTTTGTTTGCTTTAACATACATATGAGACAATCTAGTAATATTTAGGTATTTTATTTTAATCCATATGTCAAATTACAAACTTCTCTTTATTTTAATTCTAGACAACTCTAGGTATTTTATTTTAAGGTCAAAATTATAAGCTCTTAGACATTCATCCACATGCTTTAAATTTTATTTTAATATCTAAACATTTATTTAGGCATTATATTGTAAGATCTAGGTTAAACCATAAGCTTCTATGTACTCAACCATATATTTATTTTCTTTTCCAGCTTACTTTTATTCACTTTACACCTAAATTTGCTTTCAGAATTTCCAAATTTTTTTAGATCTTCTTTAGATCTAAGTAAATATTTAGGACATAAAATAAGTTCCCTAACAACACTAATGACTAATAAGAAAAATAATTTGATTCTTGTTGAAAAAGTTACTACTTGACGTGTGTGTGTTTCTATGAAAAGACATTCTCATTATCCTTTATTTTTTTGAAAAGGAAAATGGAATTAATATATAAATAGAAAGAATACAGGATAGACGAAATGTTAAGGGTTGTACCCTTTACTCTCTTTGCCTAACGATGTAAGAAAAAGACCGCATGGAAATCAAAAGAGAAAATCAAACACACGTGTTCAGATGTTAAAGGATGATAGTATATCAACCATGCAGTGTTGGTATAGATTCTTTACAATCAGAAGCTCGGGAATGTGTCAAATGATGATCGACTGATTGGCTTTGTTAGTTTGACTTTGGTCAGCAAAGCACCAGTGATTGAGTACCCTCCATAGGGTGTACAAACAAGTCCCTAAAGCAAGTATGAATACATGTTGAGTAAGTTGGGAACGAGTATTCTAGCTAACAGACATTGCATAATTTCTAGCATGATGCTACCTGGATCAATCTTTTAATGATCAAATGATTTAGTGCTTCTGGCCATTTCTTATACTGTTACTTGGACGGACAATTCTAATTATCTAAAAATTCAAGTGACATTCAAGGATTAAGATAAAACTACTTTATATGCTTATATTATACATTTTTCATATGAAGAATGCCTTTTGATTTATACAATGCACCAATTATTTTATAAAAATGAATGATGTCCTTATTTTCTAACATTGTTGAGGACTTTGTTGGGATTTTCAAATGTGATGTTTTTGTTCCTATTTCGATCAATGCTTGTATTATATGGAATTAGTTTCACAGCATTGCGAAGATACTAACCTATTTCTTTACTGGACAAAGTTTTCAATTTATAATAGAGGAATGCATTGTTTTAGGTTATAAAGTGTCTCACAAAAGTATTAAAGTTTATTTACGAAGGTGGAATTAGTTGAAAACTTGCCGCCCCTATCCGAGTAAATGCTTATTTTATTAAGGACTATTATTAAACCACTAATATAATTATTTGTGAAGGATTTGCATTTAATTTTTTTGAAAATTACTTATATGCTTTTAATTTATTAAAAGAAAAATCAGTTAATGCCCAAATAATTATTATAACTAATAAAAATTTGTCATTTGAACTCATAATAAAAATTTGTCATTTGAACTCATGTATGGTACAAATGATATAGTTATAAAATTTCATGAACAAGATTTTTCAATCAATTTATTATATTATGCTAGACAAACTCTCAATAATGCATAACATAATTATACTACTATTTAAGAAGAGTAGTAACATTCATCTTTGCATTTGATAAGTTCCCTTCTTGATTTTTTCTAAAGTTATTATTTATACTAACTAATATGCTTTTAAGTATTTGCTCCTAAACATAATGTGAAGCTCAAATTAATTCATTGAATTTTATTACTCTGAGAACTTGACATCAAGATTAGAGAAAATGAAAGGATGAAAAATATAGTGACATGCCATTTTTTATGCCTTGAATAATACAAGGAGGCATTAGCTATAGTGGGAGAACTAAAGAAGACTTCTCTAACTAGTTTTTGGACACTAATTCTACTATAGCATATGAATTATGCTAACTATTTGATAGGTAATATCATTTCCCCTTATTTTCATACCAATAAAAGATTTTTTTCAAAAGAAAAACATTATTTGTGGGAAGATTCTCATTTATTCAAGATATGTCTAATAAAGTGATTAAAAGATGTATAAGGAAGAAATTGATTTTATACTTGATCATTGTTATAACAAGCAAGTTAGAGGTCATTTTCGATCCACAGGAACAATTTACAAAGTCTTACAATATGATTTCTATTCACTAATTTTATTTAAAGATGCATTTGCTTTTGTTAATTCCTAAAATAGTTGTCAAATAAGTGGTACCATTTCTAGACAACAAGATATGCCCTTGAATAATATTTATATGTGTGAGATGAAGAAACAGATGTATTTACAGAACGTCCGATATCTTTGAATGGATGAATTATCAAATCTAGAGATAGTTTCAAAACACATGTACTAAAACAATCAAGATCGATTTTTGACGATTTGACATAACCCAAGAGGTATGGAACTTTTAAAGAATTGTTACTTTGTATTTGATGATGTTAGTCAATTGTAGTTATGTAGAAGACCTTATCAAAAGCAATAATAACTTAGATAGACAATCCATATTTATATGTCTGAATTACAAGAATTTTAGGATCAAATAGCATTTAGAGATATTGTCCAGCCTAGTATTAATGCAACCATAATCTATATGAATATTCAAGATCATCAACATATTTGATATCTATTGAGGACTCTCAAAGACGAGTTTGACATCATCCATATTTCTCTTCTACATTGAGGTTCTCTTTTAAACCTTGACACTGTATTCACAGAGCTAATCATAAAAGAAACTTGACTTAATGCACTTTGCATAGAAAAGTCTATTCCATCTACTAATATGGTTCTTATCATTCACACATTATTCTCTCAAACTCATCAGGACTTAGGTAAGAATTTATATAAAGGATGTTACAAAAACTACAAAATTGCTAGACATCACATCACTTAATGTAGAAAATGACTCAAACAAAATTCTGGACAAGGTAACGCTTTTAAGTTATTCCGTCCTTCTTCTATTGTTACTACAACCACATAGGGTCCAACAAAAAGTACCTCTCCTAAATTACCCCTAAAGGATCTTTATGCTCTTTTTCAATAACTTCAACTAGATTATAGTATTGCCTTATCTCCTACCCTGCCTATTTCGTTAAGTACTTCCACCTTATGGTATCTTAATTCTGCTAGTTGTACTAATATGACCTTTAATCCTTCCACTTTTATATCTTCAAAAACACTATCTGTTCCATATATTATTCATATTAATGATAACTCTACTATGTATGTTTAGAGCATAGTCACTATTCAAACACCTAAATTATACTTAGTTACTTTTCTTGTTCCTAAACTTTAGTGGATTTTCATTTTTGTTAAAAAATTTTACGAACTTACTGTTGACTTATCATTTTTAACTTTTGGTTCATACAGGATCTATAATCATACAAGATCTTTGGGATAGAATGTAAGGTTGGATATTGTTTATAGGGATGGCAAAAGGGCTCGGGCTCAGCCTGGCCAGAAGTCAACAGGTCAGGCTCTGGTTGACTGGGCCTTGAGCTAAGTTTTCTTAGCCAAATAGGGCTTTGGGCCTGGGCCTGAGCTCAAGCAGCTAGAGCCCGATAACCCAAAACAACATTATTTTGTTTTTTTTTAAATAAAAAATTTTAGGATGGCTTTGTTGACTAACATCAGGCCCTTTTCGGGTTAGGTTTAGGCCCTGACCCATTGCCATCCCTAACTGTTTAAGTTCATTTCTCTATTTATTCCTTCCAAATGTGTTATTGGTGTTATTACTCTCATATGCGACATTTTTATCTTGGCCATCTTTCTATTATTAGATTAGGATCTTTAATCTCTAGTAGTTCTTTAGGCTCAGTTAAGTTTTAGAACTTTGATTATATCTTATATCAACTTTCCAAAGGTTGACTTTCCTTTTTTCCCTTAATGATTTTATTTCTTTAGCACATTTTAATATGATTCATTTAGTTATTTGAGGCTCTACTTCTCATGATACTATGGGTGGTTTGACATATTATATTATCTTTGTTGATAATTTCTCTCATTATAAATGGACTTATCTATGCATCATAGGTCTAAATTTATTTATACTCATTTTACTAATATGATGCAAACACAGTTCTCTCAAAAGATTAAAATATTTCATACTAATAATGCCATAAAATAAAAATATATAGATTTCACTCACTTTTTTGTTCAACAAGGTATTATTATTCAAAGATCTTATCTAGGTACCTCTTACCGAAATGGTTGGGACAAAAATATAGGCACATCCTTGATGTTATTCAAGCCCTTATCATATCTTCTTCTTATCTAAAAGTTTTTTAGGGAGAGTAAGCTCTTACTAGTGTCTACATTATAAATTATATTCCTTTTCAAATCCTAGGTTACATCTCTTCTTTAAAGTGATAAATCAATCATATTCTAAATTACCAAACTCTTAAGCTTTTTTTGTGTGTGCTTGCTTTATTCTCTTACAACCTCATGAGAACACCAAACTAGAACCAAAGCGTAATTATATAGATATGACATAAAACACAAAGGATATCAATAGTAGGAACATTTATATAAAAAATTTTATATTTATCGACATGTAACTTTTAGGAATATAACATGCTTTCTAAACTCTCAAAATTTTGTGTCAGTGAACACTCTCAAATCATATCCTTATTTCTTGATATTTCTCTTCCAGTTCCATCTTACAGCTTTTACTAATTAACACAATCTACACCTAATCCTATTGTATCTTCCTTAACTATGGATCCACTACTTTCATAACTTCACATTCTATCTTCTCATCAAAACATATTGATTCTCAAGTCCCTCCTTGAAGAACCACCTGAGAAAGTCATCCCTTTGTTTTTCTTAAAGATTTCTATATTTATTCCACTATTTCCCTTTATATAAATCGTGCACCTATCGTAAGGCCAAATCTAATCCTTTATTGCAAAAAGAAATGGCAGAAGAATTACATACCCTTGATAGCACCAATACTTAGGACTTGGTTAACTTACCTTTATATAAGTTAGTTGATGGTTGTAAGTGGATCTAAACAATCAAGACTCAATTTGATAAACCAGTTAAAAAGTAGAAAGCCCAACTCATTGCTAAGGGTTTTACCAGCAATATATAATTGATTATAAGGAGATATTTACTCTTGTAGCCCTCTTGAATTTAGTTAACATATTTATTGCAGTCATTGTTAGTAAGCATTGGAAACTATTTTAGATGGATGTCAAGAATGTCTTTATCAATGGTGATCTCATTGAAGAAGTGTATATGTAACCTCTACTACGGTGATAATCCACCTAACAAGGTTAGTCAACGTTGTAAAGCCTTATATGGACTAAGCAAGCTCTTCAAGCCTAGTTTACCATATTTGGCTCTACTATTGACTACCTTGGCTTTAAGTCCAATTCTTGTGATCATGCCTTGTTCCCTTTCAAGGTAGATCAATGATTCATGCCTTATTCCCTTTTAGGGTAGATTAATGATTCACTTTTGTTCTTCTTTATATTGATGACAATCATAATTGATGGTGACACTCAGGGTATCTTTACTCTCAAATCCTTTCTCCTTTATTAATTTGAGAAGAAATACTTAGATAATTTGAGTTATTTTTTTGGTTTTGAGGTATCATTTTTTGACTTTGGATACTATGTCATAAGCAAAGTATGACATTGATCCTGTCTCTTGTGTTAGCATCACTAATATTAAAATTGTTATCACTCCACTTAATTCCAATGATATTCTTTTTGCTACTATTAGTACTTTTCTCAGTGATGGTACACTTTACTGTCAATTAGTTTGTATTCTTATATATCTCACTATATCATATATAGATATTGCTTATACTATTCACATTTTAATCAATTTATGTCTACACCTCGTACCACTCAGTTCTTCAAAGTTCTTTGTACACTATAGTACATTAGAGGAACCTTATTTTATGGTATTAATTTCTCTCATTCTTCTTCATTAAAGTTATGCATATAATCCGATGTTGAATAGGGTGGGAATCCCCCTGATTTGATCCACTACTAGCTGTTCTTTCTTAGTACATCTCTTATATCATTGTACAACAAGAAACAAACAATTGTCTCTCACTCTAGCATAGAAACAAAAATATCTAGCCCTTGCTGGCACTACCTGTAAGCTCCATTAGTTATGATGATTACTTCAAGTTAAGTCCTCTTCTGTCGTTCCCTTCTTTTGTCATAATCATAGTGTCATGCACATTACCCATAATAATGTGTCCAAAGAATGCACCAAATATATCGAAATTAATTATCACCTTATGTGACATTTTTCCTTCACAGTACTATACAACTTGTTCCTATCTCACCACCATCTTCATATTGTAGATATTTTCACCAAATCACATCCACTTTGGCAATTTTAAGATTTCATTTCCAAAATCAAGTTATCATCTTTATTACTACCTTAAGTTTATGAGGGGATGTTAACATATTTTTTAGTCAACTCTAGCTAACCATTGACAACTCACTAGCATCTAATTGGCATTCAAATCATATACATAAATAGCATACAATCAGGGATTGTTTTCTTCTTTAGTGTAGTTCAACTTTTATAAATACCCTATTTGTATATGTGAATAGACACATAGAAATATAGAGACCTTTCTCTCTCTCTCTCTCTCCCCCTTTAGAGAAAACAGGGGTCATATAAAAGATATCTTGACTTCAACAAAAAAATTGATGGAATTTAGCAATTTGAAGACCTACTTCGACACATTAAGGGACTTTTTGTTTTAAATAAACAACATTTTCCTTACATCAGATGGTTTCGCTAGTTTTTCTTTAAAAAAATCTTGAGTTATTATTTGGTAGAATAATATTTTGTGAAATTTTGAGCCTTTGATATAAGATTGCTATCTATATATCTTACTATACAACATTTCTTATGTTAGTGTTAATGTGCTTTTCTTGATATTTAACTCTTATTAACCTAATAACACTTCAATGTTACAAGTCATGAAACACTTATTGATCTTTTCCTATACTTTACTTAATAATTAGTCTCTTCTTAATCCAGTAATATTTCCTTTACTTGAGGACAAATAAAAGTTTTAAAGTTTGAGTAAAGTTGATAAGCTTAATTTTTATACGCGTACAAAAGTGATTAAATTATTTTTTAGTTGATATTATGTAATTTCTATTTAATTACAGTTAAATTTATTGTATAAGAAATTTTCTTATTGTCAAAGATTCTCATGTAAAAAAGGATTATTTTCTCCTAATATGGTGAAGTTAAAAGGTATGAAATTCTAGCTAAAGAGGAAGTTCACGCCATTTTAGGAGAATTAAAAGGGGTTGAAAAAAAGCGTGGATTGTAGCATAATTTCATGTCCTCTGAAGAAAAAACAAGAGTTAGTAGGAGCCTTCACTAAAGACTAGTAATAACCAATAAAAATTTGAGGAACCAAAAGTTAAAAAGGAAATGGAGTCATACTTGTAAAGGAATTAGAACCAAAGAGAAATAGGAAATGTAACATAAGCGTCTTGGTAGAAGCACAATATAAAAAGAGGACATAATTCACTATAAAGGGTAACAAAAGATGAAAGCTTGACTTTTGAACCTCAAGAAAAAAGTATGAGAGACTAGTTAGAGCATATTTCTTAACTTCTTATAGAACAATAATCCTCGGTGAGAAAAAAAGACCAACTTTACAATAAGGTTATTAAATTCCATCTTCTATTTATGGTTTTATTAATTGATAAATGTTTAGCATTATGAATTTCATTTATAGTGCCATAATTATTGATGTGCTATGAACTGAATATCATAACTAAGGTTATGGTGGATTTTGATTTTTAGGATTTTAATTTGAATTTATTTGAGGGAACAGATGCTTTCTTTTTTTTAAGATTATATTTTATTTTTAATGCATGTTAAGATTGGCCATCTCAATAATTATTTCAATTGATTATTGCTTATCCTCAAGTAAACAAAACAACAATCACAAAACATGCAATGCAGTAATGAGACAATAGCTCTAACTTCATAAAATAAATTTAATTTAAAGCAAAACCCTTCAAGTTATATCAAATCATTAGCATGCAAGATTTGTGTCTAGGGGCTTTGAAATAAGCATACAGCTTAATCCAAATCCAAGTGCTAATTTATTTACCCTTTTCAATTGCCCACATACATTAATAATTCTTTGGTCATTCAGACTCTGTAACTATTCCTAAGTGCGTTTTCATGAAAAGTCAAGCTATTACAAGTTCGACAGGTTTTTATTAGAAAATTTTTAATAATATTTTATTTATTTATTTAAACAAGAACCTAGTCTTTTACTTAAAGGAAAATATTTGTGATGAATGTCGATACGGTTACTCAACTAAGTTATTTTTATTAACTGCTTAGTTGAAACGTCATTATAGCTTTTTGACGCGGAGGCACACATTCGTGATAAATATCGATCTGCTTACTCAGCTATATCATGTTCTCAACTGGCTACTAGTTCTATTCATAACCCGAAGGCTAGCAGAATAGTTATTTATTTGGTAACATGAATTTTTTTACTTTGTTGCTTAAGCTATTCGTTTCCACGAAAAATACTAGTAAAGCTACTTAATTTACAAAGCCTCAAATTATGAATGAATGTGACAATTTAAAGGGTGACAAACTTGCACTAAATTCTAATTAAGCTGCATATTTAGCCAAATACCCTAATTCACTAATTTTACGAGCTAATGATTCTACACAACCTAATAAACTATTTTCAAAATTAAATCAATTTCAATCCATCTAAGCCATTGACATATTGACATAATTCACAAAATGTAACCTAACACTATCATACGTTATGCAAAATTCACACAAAACACATAACTATCCTCACACTTGAACAATACATTGTCCTCAATGTGAGAAGGGGGTAAACGAATACATAAGGAAAGAAGAAACATAAATTAAAGTAAAACAAAGTTAAAAAATGAAGGCTAAATTGAAAAAGAAAGAAAGGGGTTAAACTAAGTCTTATGGTGATGGAGGTAGGGATGGTGTTGGAGGTGGCAATGGAATACCTTGAGCCTTAAAATAGCGATGGATTTGACTTATGTCCCAACTTTGACATCGTTAAGTTCGGGCCATCTCCTTCATCATTCTGTAGTTCTCTACAAGTGTATCTATAATTACCTTGTTGTTTGTGGAGATTGTATCCAGGACTTTCTTCCAGCCCAGTTCTTCTATTTCTTCTTCCTCCTCTGACTCTTCACTCGTCAAGTCCTCTTCTACCTGCTGAGGTGGTGCTATACTCGAACTCGCCTGACCCTAATCTTAACATGCATCTTTTGACTAATATCCCGTAGTTCTATGTTATAGGACTTAAGGATTTTAGCATGCTATAGATGATGATGATTAAGGAAATCTGGAAGATAGACAGTTAACCCACTATAGTCCATGCCATAATACTCAGCAATGGCGGAAACTAAGTACCCCATACCTAAATTGTTGCTCCTCTTGCGCGGAGTTGCAACAATAGTGTTCAGCATATATGTGGAGGTGCACATTGGAATGTTGTGGTCTATGCATCACAACATGAAGAGTTCCTTTGTTGAACACTTGTTGATTTTTTATTTATCAAAAACTAGTTGAAAAATGAAGTTGTGCAATAAAAAGTGCTCATGGGTCCATATTATGTTTTTGTGGGCATTTTTGGCATCAAATTGTTCTAATTTAGTGAGCTCATTTTAATAGCGAGAAGCGCGAAAATCATCGTGCTGATCAATAATGGAAGATTCGGGGAACCCACACATATCACACATAATTTCAATATTTAGTTCATAGGCTTGTCCCCTCAACCTAAACCACATTTCTCTAGGGTCCCTAGGTTTATAGGAAAGGGAAGTAAAGAATTCTAGGGTGAGCTCCTGATAAATAGGAAATTAGAAGTGTATGAATTTTGCCCACTGAATTCTTTCCGTTGAGTTCTCTACCTTATCACACAGTTCTGGTCTATCAAGTGTATGAAAATCAAAATATTTAGCGACTATAATTTGTTTAGAATTGAGGGATTGAAAACAAATACCTTCCTCCTTTGTGTAGATCAGGAAAGGTGCTCCAAAGTCCAGTACTCTATTCCTTCTCCCTCGTCCCAAGATTTGGTTTTGTCCTGATGATTGATCCAGCCTGTCTTATTGCTTAATGCATAGCATATTAACCTTTTAGTAGGTAGAAGTTAGAAGAATTTTGGAAGTTTAAAGTTTGGTAGAGAGAAGTGAGAGTGTTTGGAGGTTTCAAATCTATAGAGGTAAAGTAAAAATGAAAGTAAGTGAAAAAATGAAGTTAGAACTTAGCCTCTGTTTTAATAATTAACCTTGATATTCCACAAGCACACGTATCATTTTCATAGTACCTAAGGTGTCGATCCCACGAGGAGGGATAATTTAATCATAAAATCTAAGGCCAAAGACAATTCATAATAATTCAAAATGTAATTGAACTAAGGCAAGCAATTATTTCCATCACGCATTAAGTGTCAAGAATCAATTGCGAAAAGATTAATAAAATAGAAATTGCAACACCCAATCAAGAATCAACCTAAGGAACTACCAATTGAGAGAAAGGGAAATTTTATCTATCTTTAATGCTAATCTAATTGATTATGACTTACTGGATTATTGGTTTTATATAATCCTAGGGTTGATTACTCTCTCTCGAGTTATAACCATTAACCCTAATTTATAAACTCTAATCAGATTATGGGAATTGCAATCTTTCGATTGACAATCTATCCAAAACCCTAATTAGATATGATGTTGTCCAAAAACTATCGAGAACCTATGCAAGATCTCTCTTTTCACAATTTACCGATTTAATTTAATTCTCATTCTATTAAATTACCTAACTCTCGTTAGCCTAATTTTATAATTTTTTACTCAGTTCACCTTCTCAGTTTATCACCGAATTATGTAAGTGCAGGAATTAAATCACAACAAATCGAGAAAAAACACAAATAATCAAATTTCATTAAATCAAATATAAAATGGACATCCTCAATATTCATACAATCCTATCATCAATGGCTATCCCAATTCTATATAATAAAATGGAAAATTAACCGAAAACAAGATTGGAATGTATGATGGGGGCAGTAATGGCGGGAAACCTCCTGTTCTGGGAAATACTTCGCGTAGGCTTCTTCTCCACGTCTCTCTTCCTTCTTCCCTTTCTTAATCTCTCGATGAACTCTCTCTAGGGTTTCTTAATTGTGGCTTATGCAAAAGATCTCTTTGCTCCTTTGTCTTCTTCTTTAAATACTTTTTGTGCTTTGAACAGCTCTAGGGTTTTTTAGGGTCAAAAAAGTCTGAAAAATCCCTCAAAACTTGACATTTTTTCTTGTTTATGTGTTTGGCCGATGCAGGCCATGATTATGGCCTGCTCTATCACGACCGTGGCAATCAGGCCACAATCGTGGCCAGTGTCTTGAGCTTCTGTCAGGATCATGGCATATTGGGCTATCTCTAATGGCCTATATGCCATATGCCACGATCGTGGGGTGTTTTTTAGTCCCAAGTGTCTCCGAAACTTCCTCCATTCTTTGATATTGACCCTGAAACACTAACAAACACATCACAGTACCTCAAAGACATAATAATTAAGTTCAAAGACTTGAATAACCTATAAAAACACTTAAACACAATTAATTAACAAACTAACACAATTCTAGACTAAACCCATACTAAACAATTAAATTAACACTTAAATACGTAACAAACTAAGCCCTAAAATATGATGAAATTCACATTTATCAATTACCATTCACAAATAGTTAACGGATCACTAAAAGTTTAATTTATGATTAGCGAAGAATGACTAAGCCCAAAGCTATTAGATGGTCAAATTAGAACTTTTCATAAAATGTTATACATTTTTACTTCATATAAACGACCAATTATAGGAATAGATAATTGTGCATCCATAACTATTGGGTATTGACTACATCAGGAAAGTCCTGATCCGATATTATAATTTCATTTTTGCATTAAAAGGTCAAATTATATAGTTCTAGTCAAAAGAAATCATATGCTTTAATATCATTATCATTGATTAATTTGCTTAATTTTAGGATGGTCTTATTTTTCATACTAACGATGTATCTTTGAAATATTATTAGAGAATTGTCATTAAAAGTTTTAAAAGAACCTATGAAAGTTGTTTTCTTTTGATCTTCTACGTTATCATACTTAAATTATATCCTTGTATAGCTATAAAAAATATTAATAAGATTTACAAGTTAAACGTTATACCATTTGATCAATATATAGTACGGAAAAACAATTGATTTTTTTACTATTGTGTTCAGTTTGCATTGATCAAAGCATAAACACCATCCACTTTTGAATTCTTTTTAGGACAATCTCATTGTTGTCATTCCTTATTATTTGGATTAGTCTTATTTGAAATGCAAAATTAGGTAAATATAATAGAATAGAAAGAGTATACATAAAGAAAAAAGGGGAATAAGGTGTAAATGTTAGAGAAGAGGACTATAGTGAGGGATAGAGATAGGGAAGATATATAGGGAGAGAGAGAGAAAGAGAGAGAGACAGAGAGAGGGATGGAATATAGATTGTTATTGATGCTATACTCCAGTTAGTAGAAAATATTTATATCCATTGATAATGGTTATATAGGGAATGAAAAGATAAAAAGTAATAAATATTAATAATGGTAACATTGATAAAGTTTAATAGTCATGAAAATATGAGGATAAGCCATGTCAGTTTCAAATATTTAGGAGACATCCTCAACGATTATCTTCTGCTTCTGGATTTGTTATATATCAAAACCATCCCCTTAAAAGTACCTTGTCCACAAGGTTCAGGTGTGGATATCATTCTTGAAGTTTAAACAATAACTTTTAAGTGGATTGTTCTTACAAACCTAACCACTTCATGCGAACTTATGTAATAGATTTGTTATGCCTCTTAACCATCCTTCATTCCAAAATAGTTACAAGTACCCTTTCTTTTATACCTTGCTTTGATGGTAGTATTAGTGACATAGTGTTGGTGGGAGAAACATACCTTTTAAGTTATGATATATGAAAGGCGTTACATATAAGCGTTATAGGAGGAATAATTTATGCCACTTATCTCACCTTATACATAGTTTGAAGGGACTATAAATTCTTAAGGGTAACTTCTAATTAGGTCACCTCATAAAGGTTCCTTATCTATAAGGATGGAGTTTGACAAGCACTATGTTGCCAATGACAAATTCCTCTCTATTATCTTTTTGTTAGTTTGTAGATGCATTCTCTTTTGAGCCCTTTGTAAATGAAATTTGATCACCTGAATGATTGTTTTTTTATCTTAAAAATGTTATCAATCACCATAAATTTTTAATCTTTAACGAGGTAAGGAACATATGTAGGTGGGAGATAGTCATATAACACTTTAAAGGGAGTGGTGATAATTAAAGAGTAGGTGTAGTTATACCATTATTCTGTCAGTGGAAGTCGTTGATTCTATTTGTTGGGATAATCTCCTATCATGTACCATAGATAAGTTTCTAAAGAGAAGTTGAGGACTTTAACTTATCTATCTGTTTGGGGATGGTAAGTTGAGGAGAAATGTAACCTTGCCCCTAGAGCTTGTAAAATTCTTACAAAAAACGAATTAGGAATAACAAACCTTAATCATTTGTTATAGTCTTTGGCATGCCATGTAATTAAACATATTAAAGAGGAAAATGTAGTAGACTATCTTTACCAAATAGGGATGCTTGAATTCTAAAAAATGTGCATATTTACTAAACCTTTTGATAACTACTAAATGGAGCATTGATTAGAAATAAGGAGACCTTTGATGAAATTGATGTGGATATCAATCTAGCAACCATTAGGAATGTGCAATGGTTGAGTAACCTAATTTGAGGGATGATTTCATATTTCTTAACCTGACTTATTTGGAAATTACTTTTACAGTTTTGAATGTCCTTTTATATACGTTTCTAATAAAATATGCATGTAACTTTTTTATAGTTGCCATCAACCCTAAGAGACCTCACATTGAACTTTCATATACTAAGGATATAATACAAGTTCTCAAGTGTTATCATGTCCATCTACCATTTGACCCTTCCATTTTAGAATTCTATCAATCCATTAATAAGAGCTAAAACTTCGTTTTCTCTTAGTTAACTTGCTTATTAAGTCCTTAACATTAGAAGCATTATCCTAGTTGCTTTTTATTTCTTGAAACAGATGAGTTTAAACTTAGGAGAGTGCCAATGTACTAAGCTCAACAATAGAGACTTGAGATAAGTAGGAATGGCTGTAGCTTGAGCCAGAATCAAGCTAGCCTAAAAAGGTCTTAATTATCGAGCTCAGGATAGGGGGCTTGAGCTCGATCAATCTTGTCTAACATGAAGTTCGATTAGGCTTGGACAGGCTTTTATAAAATTAATTAAATAAGTGATTTTAATTAAAGACATCTTTTTCTTTTAGTTAAAGAGCTATAAGATGCTTATTTTAGAGCTAAAGATATCATAAATTAGCTTATCAAACTCTTGAAGTGGTGGAAGCCAACTTGAGGAAAGCTAATAGCAAGAGACATAAAGGCATACAACTGCTTGAATGAAAAATCACAATTGTTCCTCTTATTCACATAATAAAGTATAAATTCATATAATGAGTATTCAGAAACAAGGTAAATGAAAAGAGGAAAAGAAATTAATTGATCTTGGATATCTTGAACTGTGGAGTTGTACTAAAAAGCGAGGAGGCTGGTGTGTGGTGAATGGACACTGGAGGCCTAGAATAAAACGTGGGCCAAGAAGGAGTAGATGGGTGGCCACCTATGCCTAGAGTGGAGGCTAGAGTTATGGTCTTATCCTGTAGATTGTAAAGCACAGTGTGCTATGTGTAGAGCGTAGAGTGACATTGTAGATTAATTAATCTATAGTTTCTATAGAACTCTTTTAAAATAATAACCTAGAAGACATAATAGAAGCATTTGAAACAACTTTTTGAGGTGAGTTCTAATACCTGAGCTTGAGCCCAACCTGATACCTAAATTTTTTTTAAAAATCAGGCCTAGTCCTAACCTAAAGTTCTATCAAACGAAGTTGGGCCTAGGCATACTTACCATTCTTAGGGATAAGGCATTAACTAATTAGTTTTCTTTCTCCTTTCTGTACTTGATCTCAAATTCGTACCCTAGTAATTTAAGAAGCCAAACCTATTGAAAAGGCGTAAACTTCCTTTGCTCCAATAAGAACTTCATGCTTTTATGATCCGTATAAATTATGAAATGCCTTCGGTTTAAATATTGATGTTAATACCTCACTAACATTACAATAGCGAGGAACTCTTTCTCATAAGTAGATAACCATTAGTGTTTGGGAGAGAGTTTGCTCACAAAAGCTATAGGATGTCCTTTTGACTTAATACTACCCCTAACCCATATTCACAAGCATTTACCTTAACTAAGAAGGGCTGGAAAAAGTTAGGCATTGCTAATACAAGGGTGTTGGTAAGTGCTGTCTACCAATTTTGGAATGCATTTTCAGCTTTGTAACTCTACTAGAAAGCATTCTTTTTAAGCAAGTTAGTTAGAGGTTAAAGATACCAAAATGTTGGATGAAATGTTTATAGTACGCTGCCATACATAAAAGGCCCCTTAACTCTATAATGTCGGTAGGAGATGGCTAGTTAGAAATCGTCTCCATCTTTTTAGGATTTGTTGCAATCCCATCGATGAAGATGACATACCAAAGACATTTCACTCATGAAGCTCCAAAATTGCACTTATGGCTTTAAGGTGAAAAATATTGATCCATAAGATATTCAAGATAACCGTTAAATGTTAAATATGATCATCAAAGGTTTCCTTACAAACAATGATGTTGTTAAAAAGGACCAATATAAAATTCCTTAACTGCCCTTGGAATAATTCGTTCGTTAAGCTCTAAAAGGTCAATGGAGTGTTAGTAACCCCAAAGGGCATCACTAGAAACTCATAGTGCCTATCATGTGTCTTGAATGTGGTTTTATATACATACGATGAGTGCATCCTTATCTGATGGTAGCTGGACTTTAGGTCTAATATATGAAACAGGTAGCCTGATGAAGTTTATCTAGAAGCTACTTGATAAGGGGTATAGGAAATTTATCCTTAATCATATTTTTGTTCAGTTTTTGGTAATCCATATAGAGTTACAACACCTTGTTTTTTTCCTTAACCAATACTACTAGGAGAGATAATAAACTGTGACTCTATTGAATGACCCCTTAATTGAAGAGCTCTTGAATCAGTTCTTCGATGATTCTCTTCTGTAGGCTTTCATGTCTATAGGGCCTTATATTTACGAGCACCCCTTCTTTGAGAAGTATTTTGGGTCTTGCTAGTACAATCTAGTGAGTTTTACAAATAAAGAGTTGAACTCAACCAAAAGAGAAGGTAGAGTTTATTGTTGTTCCCCTTCTAAGAAGCTACTATCTAATGTTAATTCTTGAAGTTGTTGGTTAATAGGGCACATCAATCTTAATGTACAAAGTTAGCTAGCTAATTAAGGTTTGAAAAATAGTTTGGGTAAACTTTTTAGGAGTGATTGGCTTTAGTTAGCTAATGGGATCCCCTTTGAGCTTGATAAGCTTACCACCCCATATAAATGTCATAGTTTGCTCCCTAATCTTGAACATGATGTTGTTAAGAGTGGAGAGCCATTGAACATCTAGGACTAAATCACATCCTCCTAAGGCTAGTATCAAAGTGCCAGAGGAGAAGTCTACCCCTTAAAATTGTTATTCTAACTTCTTGCAGATACTCTTATAAGCTAACTAAAAATACTCCCCTTATAGTGAACATAAGATTCATCAATTCAGAGTAATCATAAAAACCATTTTTATTAATAATGCATTGACAAAATTGTGTGTACTTCCAATATTTATGAGTGTGTATTAAATTCCCTCTATGCTCCCCCAACATTCTTATCTAATGAAAATTTCCTATAGAAGTCCCTAATATGGCTTGCAAGGATAAAAGGGGAGGTTCCTTGTAACATCCCGTTCCCACATAACGGGTCGGATCAGGGAAACGGGTCTACGAGAAGACCAATTAGAGAAGTTAGG
>JANIIA010000009.1:58016015-58033630 GCA_027478495.1 Erythroxylum alaternifolium | reverse complement strand
AAACCCTGAGGTCTCGAGTTCGAGTACCAGAGGGGACAATACCTGGAGTGATGGCGGTAGAGGCCGGGCTCTACATTCCTCCTCCACTTCCTAGCTTTCCACCTTTATCATTAGTTTGGAATCTTCATCTTCTACAAGAAATATATTCTATTACTTCCTACATCTATGGCTAGGTATGTACCTGTTATCAAACTAAAAGCATAATCTTTCGACCTTTTTTTCCTTTAACTCTTTACTACTGTGTTGCTTGCTTAGTTTTAGAGGAGGTTTATAAGGGTTGGGTCTGGGTTGCATTCTTTGAACGGTGGATAAGATACCTTCTAAATGGTTAACATATTGTATATTGTAAGGAGATGAGATGGTTAAAGGGTTGTAGATAGTAGCATGTGACTTAATAATTTGCTTATAGTTTGGAAAATAAGTCATGTCTATAGCCTTTTTATTTTTTTAGCTGAGGAGTAAGCTTGTTGCAGCGTTTTAGGGTTTAGCATTTTTATAGGTAGCTCTATTTCAACTTTTATACCTTTTATAAAGAAACCCACTAGATATGTCTAGTGATTTGAAGGTGAAATGAGTACATGTTGAATAAGGAATAATAGTCTCACACACTCCCTGTCTATTATAATGCCTTAAAATCTCCTATTTGCTCTTCAAAAGCCTCCTCTTCAAACCTGTGTGTGAGAGGTACTATATACTCCTTCCATATGGGTTCCTCTAGGGTCATTCAATGTAGAAGGAGGAGTTGATTCCATTCAACTGCTGCTCCCATAATCTGAGCTCCAGTTATTAATTAAGAAGAATTGCTCAACTCTAAACACCCAGTTATTAAGCTCTGTGCCATCGGAAAAAGGAAACCCCACCCAACAAGCTTTTGTAGGTGCGAAATATATGGGGTGTTCCAAGGCAGAATGGCCTATTAATGGAACCTCAATTTATGTTTATGATATTGGTGCATTTGTGATGTGAGTATGAATATGAATTCTTGAAATATTTCTTATAATTCCACTATCTTTTGCCTTTATTGAGTTTAAGCATACTGGAGTTGGAGATATTCTTCTACCACCTCTTTATACACTTCTTTAAGTTGATTTCAAAGTATTTCTTTCAACCTCTTAACTTCTTAACTCCTAGTTCCCTTTGTCATGACATTGAAATTCACTATAGTGCGAACGATAATGGTTCATGTAGTTGAATCATGCTTTAATACAAGTTGATACAACAAAAATATTAGACAGAAAGATAGGATAGGAATAAGGCATAAATGTTAGATTAGAGGATTATAAAGAGGGATAGAGGGAGGATATATTATATAGAGAGAAAGAGAGAGAGAGAGAGAGAGAGAGAGAGAGAGAAATGGAATATAGGTTATTGATGTTCCACTCCAACTAACAATCGGTATTTGTATTCATCAATAATGGTTACATATTTTTAGGAAATCAGGACGAGATCAGAACCCGACCGTAGCAAAATAATTATGAAAACTTTTCGTATTTTGATTTCCTAAAAACCAAGATCACTTTAATTCTATAAAATGATTAACACATAATTCATAATAAAGTAGAATTTTAATTCGTACCTTATTCTAAAGCTTGATCATATTCTTTTTGTATCTCTCGAACCATTTCTAAAACTGATCCATCTAAAACATTGTAGCTACACCAATGTCCGGCTGCTAGCAGTATCCACAAAACAAGATGAGAGAACTCTGTAACTCTTATAGGGATGGTTAAGAAAGAAGTGCTAGCGCCATTAGAGCTTAATGCTATTTATATTTGGTTTTAGAAATTTAAATGAAATTAAATTCTAATTTCAATTAAACTTTAATTAGAATTATAAATAATTCTTATTAAATCTTAATTACGCCCAAATAAGATTCAGTATCTCATATTGATCCTTATTTATTAATTATCTCATATTTAATCATAAAGTTTTTCAAACTTTATAATTAAGTCCAACTTGATTAAAAATATCCTTGCTCTTTTCAACATGTTCTTTATGTGAGAATCATTAGGTTCCCAAACAAGTTGGCAATGATTATAAATTACAATTATAATTCATAATTAGAATTAAATAAGGAAAAATATAACGTGTGCTAGTCTTTTTACATTTTATTAATGTCCAGTCTTAATAGAACAATGACTAGGAACAATTTAGTAATAATACATAAATGTAATATGAATCTCATAATAATTTCATTTGCAATGTATAATTATCTCTTGAACTTTATCATATACATCTAAATATGTACAAGAAAGAGAATACCTTTAAATTATATTACCACTAAACTACAACCAATCGATTGGTTGTAGGGCATAGACTAATACATATGGAATGCAAAGATAAAAGTGATAAGCAGTAAGAATAGTAACATTGACAAATTTTAAAATTCATGCCAGTCAAAGGATAACTGACATTGCTTTACAATGTTTGGGAGTTATACTCAGTGCTCATCTTCTTCCTCTGAATTTGCTATATATTAAAATAACTCCCATATCCATCAAGTGTAGAATTTCCATATTAACTACTTCCATCATCAAAGAGTTTAATCTCCTTTGTATATCTTTGATTTGTAAGCTCCCATCCTTCATGCATGCTTATAAAAAGACATTTTCCTTTTATATCTTGTATTTAATGGTTGTTTTGTGATATCAAAACATGATATTGAGCTATATTTAAACCTTCATCAATTATCATTGGAAGTGTCTCATTATCTCATAAAGACGCATACGTTAAATGGTCACGTAAAGATTTTAATTGTGTATTGATGTCTACATAATTGGAGGTAATAACTTGGGGTAAGAACGTAAAAAACTAATATTTGAAACTACATACTCATTAGGAAATAAACGTAATGATTACGAGGCCATATTATAATGCAAGTTTGCAATGTACAAGCTAAGAATCAAATAGGAATCATTTAAAATTCAATCATAAATATTCAACAAGCCTAGATTAGAAAGATTTAAGAATTAGGCAGGAATCGTCGCTCAAAAAATTCTTTATGAAGATTCTATATGAAATCCAAATGTCTCTCACTAGTGAAGATATTTATGCTGTCTATAGGGATGTAAATTGTCTTTGAGACTTGACCGGTGATCTCGAAACAATCTCAACCATTCATTCTTTTACATGAGGAACAAGATATGGAAAGTAAGCACACTCACATCATTTTCCAGAGTTGTGTCTACTTTTTTAAGAGTGGAAATCACTTGTGCCTTTGATTTTATGCCTACGTTCGTGACAAGGTCCAGAGCTAAGGTGCTTCAAGAAGTTTGTCACATTTTTTAAATTAATACCACATTCTTCATCTTTTATCTTTTCAATATGGAGAGTAGAATGGATGTTAATACTATTTTAGATAATGACACTAGTAGCTTTAGAGGATAGAGTAATATAGGATGAATGACATCCAACCATAGGAAAAAGCATTCTTACATCTCATAAGTCTTTTGTGAACCTATCACCTTCTCCTATAGTAACTAAGCCTCCTTTCAGAGAATTATACGAGTATGGCTCAATATGGTAAGAGGATTTGTTTTTAAAAATCTTGCCCAAACTTCTTGCCTAGGGATTTTGACAATAATCGTGAAGTGCAATTAAGGCCCAATAAACCCCGAAAGTCTAAGTTTGAGAAGATGAGGAAAATGTTGTATATTCCTGAATAGAGATTGTAATTGGCCGGACTATGAGTTGGTCTCACTAATTTGTTTGAAATTAAATGCATAATATAATGTCCTTTTTTTAATTAAATTTGAGTCCAGGCAAGTTTACCTGAAACTTAACTTTTCTTTTGCTTAAAAAAAATTAAACCTTAAATTAGTCTGGGCTTAATTTGACTCATAATTTAACCTATTAAAATATCTAAATTTAGACTTATGATTCAACTTATTGCCATTCTTAAAGAGATTAGACTCGAGTATTCAAGTGACGGCGAACTCACTTGCTACCCTAGGCTTAACAAGATGGAGCTTTATCATAATTCTTTCGAGTGTTGGTTCGTTTCCCCATCTACCCTATGATCCTTTAGATCCTCTATATTATAGGCTCAAGTCTTAACTAAATGTATCCGTATGTTTGGAGTTTTTTTTATATACATTAAGTATCCCAGTTTCGTCGGACTAATCCTAAGCTTCTAAGACTCTACCGACAGAGTCCTAGAAGAGGTAAATCTGAAATTTCAAGATCCTTCAGATTCTTACGTAGCCTGTACACTTCTACGCATAAGGAGTCTTCACATACTGATTGATTGGCTGCTGATTGATCACTGCTCCCCAGTCAACATTAGGTTCCCATCATCCCAGATTCCCAAAAGTTCTAAACTCCCACACTGTTATTGGAAGTAAGACGTCCACAATTGATCTGACCAAGGAGCATTCCAAGAGATTAGAGGATCATCAACAGGAAAAATTTCCCCTTTCTTTTCTATTGGTGAATCGAACTCAAGACCTCCTACAAAGGAGAGACTTAAGTGAGAAGTTAAAACCTATTAGGCCACTCCTACAGTTTGGAATTTATTGGATGGACTCATTGTTGCTGAACACATTCGATAAATCTTCTCAACCCTGAGTTATTCAAATTCATAAGGCCTAAAGTAAATGGTACAGGTTAAGCCTTAACGATTCTTAAAAGGTTGCACAGTGGAAAGGATAAAGAGATAGGCATATAAACTTTTAAGATCATTCGAAAATAGTCAAAAGGATAAGTTTTCAGAATGGAATAGGAATAATGCATTCGAAGTTTATACCCAAAAAATTTGTTGATCAAGACTCTTTTTAAAGTCCAGTACGACCCAATCATTGGTGTCTTCTAAGAATAACATCCATGTAAGTTCTTTTCTCCTTTCTTCTTTCACGTGTATTTTTAAAATGTTATTAAAAACCTTAAATAAGATTCAATAATTAGGGTAGACCCCCCAAAAAAATGGTCTGCTTACATAATCCTTCAGCAGAAAGAAGTGGAAGTTGCCTTGCAGGTTATTGTCATCAAGTCAATCATCCATATTGCATCCACCCCAACAACTTCACCCCAACTTCCTCCATCGTATGAAGATCAAATTTTTGTTACATGTAAGGCTCATCTTTGGTTTCCTAACGAGTAGGAGTTATTATGCTTCAAATTGGGAATATACCATACCAATGTGACCGGCACTTTGGAATCCCGGCTGGAAATAGGTAAAAATTAATTATAATTTCTTTAAACGGCTCCTACTTGTCCGAGCAAAACTATAGTGATTAGTCAAAAACAAAATGGTTTCTCGAGCCAAATTCATGGATTGCTTGATTAATCTGATCAAGCTCTAATCTGATGTAGCTGCCCCTTGATTAAGCTCTGCAAATCTCATACCAACACGCATGGAATGCTTCAAGAACTTCTCAGCACATCTCGTCACACAGCTTTCTTCTTGCTTCTGAAGAGATTTACGTGAGAAGTTGTCCACACAGTCATTAAAGCATCTCTCCACAAGTGAATTATACATCCTCAAACTGCAGGGGAACATATTAAGAACATCATGCAACATCAACTCACAATGTGAACTTAACTATAGCACATAGCACCAGCCCCGGAAATACTCGAAGGTATGTGCTGCAGTTAAAGTTGTGAATAATCTTTTATTATCTTCGACAACCCTTACTCTACACAAATAAAGAAGAGAAAACACCAAAACCCAACCAATTGACTGATAATAAATGTTGTTCCCAAAACGTCCAAATACAACATGGTTGCTGCATTGGTTTTAAGGAGAACAATACTCTGGCTTCACATTAGCAATGCCACCTAGTTAAACCAATCAAGTAACATCTTATCCACCTGGGTAGGAAGTGAAGCAACATAAATAGAAGTGAGACAAAAGCGATACAGAAATATTTATTCCAAACAACAGAAAGTAACATTTTTCACAAATTTTCAAAAAAGAAATCGATGGGGAGAAACCTACAGCATTTATTATGAATGCGAAACCACAAAAGCACATACAAATAGTATAAGAAGAAACAATTTCCAGAATCACTCAGCACATAGAAGACCTAGTATGGGATGAATAATTAATAGGTGCAGCAAACAAGGGTGTCTGAACAAGGAAAATGCTGAGAACCCCCTACATCACACATATTATTTTCAGAAACAACAATGCATATCAATAAGATATTACCACTGCAAATGCTCGTTTCCTGCTTTCTCATGACTACTCACGCATTGCACATCTTTATCCTTCCTCACAAGAGACACAACCACAACTAACACCAACAAAACTCACAAATTCTTGTTGGGCCAGTCTTATTCGAAGCCAGAAGCAAGAGAAGAACATGAATCGAGTGACCTCTCACAATCCACAATCATCATTTCTACATTTTCTTTCTAAAAAGAAACAACCCATATACGTAAAGCTGTTAGGGATGCCAAATATCACAATCTTAGCAGCAGCACCTCAAAGATTGTTGTTTCAGAAACTTAAAGCCCAGTCGAACACCCTAGAACTTGAAATCAATACATTATCGCATGTTGATAATTCACCAATAACTATAAGCGACATCAGGACTCGACCATTTTCACTTCACCACAACCGAAAGCTAAACATCAATAATTTAAACGCAACAGCCTTCAAAAACAAAAAAAATGACCAAGATCTCATCGTTTAATTCAAATAAAGCAATAATAAGGAAAAGAGACGGACCTATCGCGTAACTGTAGTTGCTCGATCATGGTGGCCATTCGCGTCTTATCTTCTTCAGGTAGACCGTCCAATCCTGCCAGCATGCTCTTGTCCATATCTAATGTCTGTCTCGATCAAAATCACAACGATGTTAACTAAGTTCCTGTACAATTTCAAAAATGCTCTTGTTTTTCCCGTGTCAACTCTGAAGTGAAATTAGGGCTTAGTGTTGGTGTCTCTCTTCCTGATATTTATAGCAAAGATCAAAACCCTAGGATTCGGATGTCTGGTATACGGTGCCGTTAGACTGTTATAGAAAATTGAAATGTGCAATTATTAAAAGAACCTAATCAGAAGTTTCTTATTAAAAGAAAAAGGAACCTAACGAAGAGGAAAACATGAAATGAAGACCTAAATAGTGAGTTCAAATGGAATCAATTTTGGTAGGTTGAAGGAGACTGAGAAAGGGTTGAGAGAAGTATGAGCGGTTCATATTTCTTTTTCAACGATCACAGTAACATCTTATTGATCAAGGGAATCTTCATAATCATATTATTTGTAGAAACACAAAACTACCATGGATTGAAAGGCCTGGCGTAGAAAATCTTAATAACTGTGATTAGAAAAAGAAGTAAAGAACTGGACTAAAAATGAGTGGGGGCATTTGGGGTCGAAAATTTTTCTGAAAGGTTTTGCTTTAGTTATAAATTTAGTATTGTCATAGTTTGAATGAATAAAAAAAGAAATTGTATAATCTTCTTGAGGTGCAAGATTTGAAAAGGTTCGATCGTACACAATCTTATCCTTACTTAATAGAGATATTGTTCGGTACACAATCTTATCCCGACTTGATAGAGATGTTGTTTCCAATTACCGAAACAATTAAGAAACCATCAATTGAAAAAAGAATTTGAGTGATATATTAAACATATAAATGATGATTAATAAGGAATTACATTTATTGCTAAAATTTAATTATAAAATTTGTATAATTGACATACAAAGTAGGTCTTTAATATAAGGAGTAATTAAATATGTTTTAATTAATAGTTATCATATATTTAGTTTAAGGCAAAATATGAAAATTCTAAAGAGAAGAACTAATTGATGGAGCTCTTAGACACCATATTTTTAATGCTTAAATGGTTACTTAAATCTTAAAACTTTTGTAAAAATTGAGAATTGGGTATAAGTCACTCAATTATTGAAACAAAAACAATCTTGGCTAATGTAAAATAAAATGACGAGTGATGACATAAGAGTGTAGAAAAGATAGATCTTTGACTTTAGGAATGAAAGTGATTTGACTTTAATTAAAAAAATTGGCTAATTAACAAGTTAAATAAATAAAACATAATTTAGCTAAAGAAAATGCTCTTTTTATTTACCTGAAAGAAATATTTTTTAAAAAAATTAGAAATAATCATAAACTTGACATTTGATTGAAGAAATACGTTAGTTCAATTAAATGAATCTATTTAAAAGGTAAGGACAATTTTGTTTTAAAAAGGATTTGATTTTAAAAGTTACATGAGTTTATTTGATTTTTAAAAAGTCCATTTGAAACGAGATTAAATCACTAAGTACTCTTTAAAAGGTATATTTAACTTCTAGGAAAAGGAATTTTTAGATAAATTTTAACAATGCATAAGGTTTTAAATATATACACTAAAAGACTTAAGAATTGGGATTAAAAAATTAAATTGATAATAGACTAGATTAAAAATGAGCATGGACTTTTAAAAGTTATCTTAGGTTGAAAAAATGTTCTTGAAAGGTTTTGCATTAATTTGGCATCTAGATGAATTAAGGCTTCTTATAATTGACCTCTATCTTTGGAATTGAAAATGTAATGAATCCTTCCAAATGACTTGAATTTAGGCTTTTGATCGGGCCTAATCTTAGCAAGTTTGATTTGTCTATTTTATTTTTACCAATTATTCATTAGATCTATTACAGAAAATAAATTCTCTCTCTTTCTCCACTTATGCTCTTAATAAGTCACTTGACACAAATTACATAAGTATATAGAAAGGAAAAAGAACATCTTTTTAAATTGATTGTATTCAAACTAAATATAATGCTTATTTTTTTAAAGTCTCTGTTAGACTTGAGCTTATTTAAAATGAATCCCAAATGGATTTTGTGCTAGGCATGCATTCAAAGAAAAAGTAGTTTCAATTGATCTAAGTCTAAATAAAAGTTAACAATTAATACAATATTATTACATAGCAATCTATATAAAAGATAGACTTTGAGCTTATAGGTAAACCTGTTTATATAGAAATCTAAATTTGTTTATTATTATATTAGACAGGGAGAATATGAGCTAGTAGCCTAAATTTCTTCCCTTCTTTTATCCCACCAATAGAAAAAGAAGGTCTAAAATAAGGTTATGGACTAGGTCAATGTGTTCTTAATCAAAACATAATGGACTTATAAAAGAAATAGAATTTGGGCCTAAATTTGAAATATGTGAATAAATTTGTTTAGACCTTATAAGCCTAATAACTTACTTAAACAAAGAATCCAAGCCTAAAAAACTCCAAACATTTACAAAGAGGATCATAATGAATCGAAAGTTAAAGCCAAGCAAAAATCAATATGAGTTCTAATTTTCAAAAAGAAAAAAAAAGAATAGAGAACAAGTAAACCTATTATATTTTCTTTAGAAATGGAAATAATATTCATAATTGGAAAATGTACAACTTTGAATTCATATACTTTAGCCTTCCACTCAAGTTATCCAGTGGTAAGGCCTAAGTTATGTTTCTAGCATCCATTGTTCACCAACCTTGCATTAGACAGTTCTTAAATATGTGTTCAGCCACTATCTTGTCCAAATTGCTTATATTTGTTTCTTTCCTCTACTTTCCAGTTCCTCTGTTTAATTGACCATATGTTTACTCAATATGCAAGCATTCTTTTAAAGTAGATCTTCCAGTTGGGGATATATGCTTCTATGTACTACTAACTCACTTTATACCTTCCTTCTTCCTGAATGCTTACCACTACCTTTTCTTTTTCAAGATAAGCTTTTGTGGAATCCAGGGCTTAAATCCTTCTTAGGTTAAAGCCCTATCCTAAGTTTGTGAGTTCCTTACTTCTTCATTATGAGAACTACCATTATTTTAGTGTCTTTCTAAATCTAATTATATGCAACCACTTTAGTTTAGGAATTAGTAGAGATGAAGTTGTTCTTTTAGTCAGGCCTTAAACTTGCATATCAGATGGTTTATTGTGGTAGTTGTACTTTTGAAAACTCTCGTATCTCTTTTAATCCATACAATGTACATAGTATAACCTAAAATTAATAAACTTTTGAATTTAAGCTCTAGTTGGGGATAAGAAACAATATGATTGAGATTCTCCTGAAACTCATAGTTTATAGCCCCTAATGGATAAGAAATCGATTACGTTTCAGATTTTTTTGGTGTAGGAGTAGGAAAAAAAGTGATTCAATGTTCTAGTGCTTATAAGTTGAGGTAGCATCTATTAGGAATATTGAGAAATGATAGTCTATCTAGAGTAGGAGTTCTTCCTAAGATTACCAGTCAGAGGAAGAAAAGATCTTAGGTTGAAGTACCCTGCTCCTTATATAGTTTGCATAAAGTAGTTTTGGGTGCAAGAGACTTATTAGTTCTCTGCAAGTTGAGTTAGTGAAACCTCCCTAATTGATGCTTAGTCCAAATATATGAATCCACCACTCTAAGGTTAAGTGGATACCAAGCATTGTAACTTCCCAATATCATCTTAAGAGGGCCCAACCTCTTTTCATTATCTATAACAAAAGCCACCTTGAAACTTTTAGGAAATTGAAGAATCAAAAGTTCCATTTGGGGAAAATTGATTAGAGGTCCAATTGAGCTCCAATTGTCAAACAAAAATGAGGCATATTCGCCATTCCCTAGCTTATAGGCTATTCTAGGTTGTAAAAATTCTCTCAATCTGAGCAATTGGCTTATGAAACAAGAACTATTGGAGTTGTTAGTCACTTTATAGACTTCTTCTTTTAAGAAAGTACATGTGGATCCATTTAACCCACAATGCCTCTATATTAGTAAGTATCCTCCATAGTCTTTATATAGTAAGATTTATTGGTAAAATTCAGAGGATGTATTCCAAATCCAATAGCATCTTTGGGTCTACTTACTATGTCCTAATTAAATTAGTCTCTTGAGTAATCTCTTATTATCTTTGATCACTCCTTTAAGCAAGAAGATGTGATTAGACTAATATGTGTGTAAGGATTATAATATAGATTATATAAGAGTTAATTTTCCTATAAAAGAGAGGGCCCTTATACATCAATCGAATATCCTTTTCTGGATCTTTTTAAGGAGTAGAGAGAACTCTCTATGTCTTAGCTTTTTGGTAGACACTGGCAGCCCTAAGTATGTGAATAAAGGATCTATATGTTTAAATCTTATTATGGAGGAGAGCCAATTAATAAGGTGCTTCCCACTCCTTGAAATTATTATATGGCTCTTTATTAACTTCCAATCATGAAAATGTTTTGAATATTTGTAGGGAAGTAGTAAGTAGTGAAGTGGATTTATCTATAGACGTGCAAAACAATAAAAGATCATTAGTAAAACTTACATTAAAGAGCTTCAATTTTTTGCATTTAATATGATATTCAAACCTTAGATCTTTAGAGATAGTGAAATCAATCTAGCAAGAGCCTCTATGCAAAGTATAAATAAGTATAGGGATAGAGGGTTTCCTTGCCTTAGCCTTTTGCTTCCTTGAATTGTCTTATATGGGATCATTAACAAGAATACAAAGGGAGGTAATAGTGATACATTGCTTGATCCAGTTTATAAAGGGTTGATGGAAATTGAATGCATCAAGCATGTGGATTATCAAACTCCTTGAGGAACTCAAATTTTGTAGCACAATTTTAAGGTCCATTCTTCCTACCTTAGGAATTAAAAATCTCTTGGGTCGGTAAAATTTTGTCCCCTATTAGTTTGTCATGCAGAAAAGTTCCTTAGGAGTCCCTTATTACTATTTAATACTACTTTAAGTCTAGCAGTAAGGATCTTGGAGAAAATTTTGTAAAAATGTTACGACACTATATATGCCTATAATCCATCAAAGAATTAGGATAAGATACCTTAAGGATAAGGGTTTTGTAGGTCCTATTAATCTCTTTGAGCATCGTTCCTTTATAGAAGAACTCCATAATAACTTCCTTTACCACTTCACCAATCTATGGACATGCCTTTTGAAATAGCAATGCATTTAGTCCATTAAGGCCAGGAGATTCATTAGGATTTAATTGAAAAAAAGAAAATTATATCTCCTTCTTGGTTACTAGGTTGATTAGGATTCTAATATCTTCCTTTAAAAAATCATTAGAGATGAAATCCCTCAATAGATTAGTGGAGGATTGACCCACTACTTATGCTCCCAATGTACTTTTGTAATAATTGTATACCTCTTCCCTTATGTCTTCTTAATCCTTATTGATTTCTCCATCTTACTTTTTAAGGTAGATATTATGTTAATGTTTTTTTTTGGTTTTGATAAATCGGTGGAAAAAAGGTGTTTTTTGTCCCCATATTCAAGCCATAATATCCTTGCTTTTGCTTAAAGAGGGAGTTTTGAAATTCTAAGATCTAAAAATACTCATTAAGGGCTAGCTTTTTCTTATTAAGGAGTTCCATATCGCCTGAATTATGTGCTGATCCTGATTTGCTTAGAGTTGACGTTAACTAGATCAAGATCTTATTGCGTATTTTTAGCTCTTCCTTTATTAAGAATCTTGATTCCTTTTTAACTTCCAAATATATTCCTTTTTTAACTCCTTCGAACTTTTGCACTCCCATAAGGTGATTGTTGAATCTAAATGAAGCTTTCCTAGGTTGTGAGGGGGGTAAGTTTTATACCATAATGGGGCAGTAGTTTTAAAATCTTAAGTTACCAAAGTATACATTGCTTAATGGAAAGGCATTCATTCATTCCTTGTTTACTAAAGCACAATCTATCTTCTTTATGATATTCCATCCTCTCTACTGCTTATTACACCTGGGATAGAAATTTCCTTGAAAGTTTAGTTCCAGTGTCTTTATAGTTGTATATTGTGATGTTACATTCTCCTGCTATCATTTATGGACTTGTTATTATTGTATTGATGCTACTAAGATCATTCCATAAGGCATTGTAATATTCATTTTTTATTTATTATTGAGGAGAATGATCTCCAAATGCATAAACAATTCAGGAGACTACTTCAATGTTACTTCTACTTCTTTGGAGTTGTAGAACATAATGATCCTCCCATAGTGGTGGTTTAAGTGATTAGTGATTAGACCCCAATGTTTCCCAAAAAAGGATAAATTATCATATTTTTTAGCTTTTTATTTTAGATTCCAAGACACGTAGGAATACATGTTTTATTTCCTTTAGGAGTTCCCTGAGTGCTTTTGATTTTTTATAGGAATTTATTCATTTAATATTCCATATCAAAAAATTCTTTAGGTTATTGCTTAGCTTTTGGAGCCTTTCCTACTAGCTTTTCTCTTACTCACTTTAGTAAAAGTTTCATGATCCCCTTGGCTTTCTATCTTTATTAATAGAGAGGTTTGCTTCTTGGACTTCAATTTCTATTGATGTAGGGGTATTCAACCTCTTTTCTTTCTAACCCTTTTGAGGAATGCTATATGTATGACCCGTGAGACTCATAAGTACCAACTTTTCACTCACAGGCATCATGTTAACGTTGGTTGTGAGTCCTAGAATATTTGTGATAGGTTACATATTAATCTCTCCAGTAACTCTCAACTCCTGGGTATCAACTTCTCCAGCTCTTGTTAACTCTTGATAATCACCCTTTTTGAATATTTTCTTGTAAGTTTCTACACTTTATTAGCAAAGTAGTAATTGGTTTCCAATTGTAAGAGAGTTTCACTTTGTCCTCTACTAGCTCTTTTCTCCCAACTTAACTAAAGAGATTAGGTCAGGAAACTCACCCTGCATCTCTACCACAATACGTATACATACATAACCAACTCTCCTTTAAAGGTTGTATTTTTATCCATATAAATTGGGTTCCCTACATAAATTGTTAAGTGGCTCAATCCTTTAGTGAAACAATACTCCAACGGAATATTATGCGTCCTAATCCATATAAAAATATAAGTTTCCTTGATTCTCTCTAAAGGTATTCCTAGCTTCCAAAATGGACAAAGATAAGGAAGGAGTAAAGGCCCATTCTCGAGGACTTTCATAACTTCCAAAATTGGATAAACATCATGGAAATGGGGAAAATTCAACATTATTTTGGTTAATTTTTGTTGGTTGGCTAGAAATTTTGCTGCGAAAGGAAAAAAATTATATACGTCTTGAAGGAAAGTTTGAAAAGCAATTATAAAAATGGTACCAGAAAGTTGGAGGCTAAGGAAGGATTATAGAAAAAGATATAAATATCCTTCTGATGAGCTATTAGGTAGGGTTAACAGTGAGCAACTGATTAAGAGAGGGGAAGAAGTAGGAGGAATAGAAAGATGGAAGCAAGAAGCAAGGATGTATTATTTTTTAGGAAGGTTAGGATAGGTTTAAGGTTCAGGCATTAAAAAATTTTAAAGAGAAGGGAGTGTGATTTTACAATAAGCAACCTCCTATATTATTCAAACCTATGAATGAAATTTAGTAATATATATCATTCATAATATTCTATTTTTTTTATTTTAATATGATGAAGGCATACAAAATCACAAAGAAGATTTTAATGCATACTTATAATGAATTAGAAACCTAAAAGTAACAATGGTAAGGATATAAAATAAAATTTGAGAAAATTAAAATTTTCAATGATTAAAAGAACCTAATAGAAAGTTTTTATAATATAAGGAACATGACAAAAAAGATAAAAAATAAAGACCTCAACAGAAAATTCATAAGGATTTTAACTTAAAAAGGAAGACAATTACCATAAATGCCTATTTAAAACTTTTCTTATGAGTTCTTAGTGTTAGATGATATGTGTTTAATTGATTATACATTTATTCCATAACACGTAGGCATTCACTTTAGTTCATATTTAGTTTTACGTACAATTCAGAAGCAAAAAAGCTAAAGTAAGTCGAAAGCACAATCTTTGAGCCGTCTTTTTGACATTCATACTCACTTGTTTCCATGGAATAAGAAGAAGAAGGATTAGAGCAAGAGGAGATAAGAAAATGCATGAAGATAAAGAGTATACATTGCAGAAAATCAAATGAAGTTATGAGTTTGTGTCATGGGCGTGACTAATAATGCATGACCATGACACAACATGTTATGATCATGACTCACCTTGTATGGATATGACTCAAGTAGTCACGCCCATGACTCAACATGTCATGGTTGTGACTTTCACACATATGCTACCAATAGACATGTGAAGAAATAAAAGTTTATGTTTTCTTTTAGAGAAGAATTGAGCTCTCGGTTTTGAGATTTCAAGAGAATGAAGAGGGGAAAAGCTCTCATCCTTTTGGAGACTTATAGAGGGCTAGCTTTTAGACACCAATTTAGAGGTGATATCGACGCTGAAGAACCTGGTTAAACATTTCTCTCATTATTTGTTGTTCTTTCTTTTAGGGATTAATTGGGTTATCCTATGTTTAATGTTTGGGTGTTATGTGACAATGATTGAATGCTCTATTTGATTATTTTTATGTCAGAACCCATTGCCGGAATTTCAATATAATTCGTAATTATTATGCTGAGATTCATTTGTGGCGACTAATAGTTTTGAATCATTAAGTATAACATAACCTAGGTTAAATGACCCCCAAGCTTGTGTAGTTGTTGCCTTAATTAATCTATTTTTCTAATTTGTAATAAAACTGTCCAATTAAATCTAGAGAGGTTGTTATAGGTTGTTCGATAGCTAGGTTTAATTAATGAGCTCTTCTTAATTAAACAAAACTTCAGGGGAAACCAAGTTTAACAGAGCTTATTGTTATCCTACGGTTAATAGTTGCTAGGAGAGGTATAAGAACAATAATTCAATAAAATATGTTCAACATTGTGTATACGTTAAGATTGAATCGATGACTGGGTCTTTAACAAATTCATCATTTTCATCATTTTTAGGTTATTTGATTTAATTTTCTTTGTTAGTTTAGTTTTATTTTATTTTTTTCCAACCCAAACCAAAACCCCCCAAACCACCCCCCCCAAAACCTAAAAACTAACTATTTTCATGATAAAAGCTAACTGAATACTCTCTGTGGGATCAACCTAGACTCACCACTGCTATGTTCGTAGGTCTAGTTTATTTTGAGTTCCAAAAGGCATCCTTTTATAGGAAAATATTCCATAAGACATAAAAATGGTCTTTTCTTGATCTTCCGGGTAAATAAAAATTTAATTATAACCCGAATATCCATTTAGGAAATAGTAGAATGATCGCTAGTGATGCGTGGTTAATTGTTTATACATTCGCTTCTTAACACCTAGCGATTTTTGTGATGAAGTGCTTAAGATACTCATTTTAGTTCATATTTAGTTTCAGGTACAATTTGGAAGCATAAGAGCTAAAATTAGTTAAGAGCATACTCCTTAAGCCAACCTATTGATTTCCAAACTTAATTATCCATGTGGAACAAGAAAGAGATGGATTAGAGTGAGGATTGGACAATAAATTACAAGAAAAACAACAATTAAGCAAAACCTAGGAGATACACGGTCGTGTATATACTTATACGGTTGTTTATACATTCAGAAGAATGTTTCAGACTTACACGACTGGATATACAACTGTGTATCCAACCGTTTATCTTCACGAGTTCCACATTTTTTTGACTTATATGGTTTCACACATGGTCGTGCATCAAACTGTGTATATGCCCAAAAACCTAATTTTCATATAAATAGAACACTTTAGCAAAAAACAAAAGGGAATTGTTTTGGGACTTCATGAAGGGGCAGAGCACTTACTCTTTTGAGACCAATGGAGGGCTAAACTTCCTTATGCCAATTAGGAGGTGAAATCGACATTGAGGATCACATTTAAGCATATCATTATTGTGTATTGTTGTTCTTTCCCTCTTTAAGAATTGTTTACGTTATTCTATATCTATTGATTTAGGTATTCATTTATAGATAATCGTTACTTTCATTCTCGTTAGATTGTTTGAATATGACCCATTATAGAATCTTAAATACAATATATAATCGTTGAGTTATAGATTCATTTGTAGCAACTAATGGTGTTAAATTATTAGGGATAACGTAACATAGGTTAAATGACCTGAGCTTGCGTGGTTATCGACTAAATTGATCTGTTTTCCTTATTTATAATACGACTATTTGATTAAATTTAGAGAGCATATTCTAGGTTGTTCGACAGTTAGGTTTAGTTAAAGAGTTTGTTTTAATTAAATACAATCTAAGGGAAAACTGCGATTAACAAAGCTTGTTAATCTACGATCAATAGTTTTAAAAGACATGTGAAAATAATATGATAATGATGTATGTTTAATTATGTATAGGCTGAGATTGAACTGAGAATTAGATCCTAAACGCATTCATCACTTTCATCATTTTTCACTATTTTCTTTAGTTTACTTTCATTAGTTTAATTTCATTTTGTTTTGTTGTTTGAATCAAACCAACCCTATGCTTACTCTTTGGAGACCAATGGAGGGCTAAACTTCCCTATTCCAATTAGGAGGTGAAATCAACATCAAGGATCACATTTAAGCATATCATTATTGTGTATCGTTGTTCTTTCTCTCTTTAAGAATTGTTTACGTTATTCTATATCTATTGATTTGGGTATTCATTTATAGATAATCGTTACTTTCATTCTCGTTAGATTGTTTGTATATAACCCATTATAGAATCTTAAATGCAATATATAATCTTTGAGTTATAGATTCATTTGTAGCAAATAATGGTGTTAAATTATTAGGGATAACGTAACATAGGTTAAATGACCTGAGCTTGCGTGGTTATCGACTAAATTGAT
>JANIIA010000009.1:57830360-57856232 GCA_027478495.1 Erythroxylum alaternifolium | reverse complement strand
ATTATCCTTATGGAACAAGAAGGTGATGGATTAGAGTGAGGATTGGATAAGAAATTAGAAGAAGAACAACAATTAAGCAAAACTTGGGAGATACACAGCTATGTAGACATTCGGAAGAATGTACACAGTTGGATATAAAACTGTTTATCTTCACAAATTTCACATTTTCTTAACTTATATGGTTTGATACATGACCGTGTATTAAACTGTGTATATGTATAAAAGCCTAATTTTTCATATAAATAGAACATTTTGATAGCAATACAAAGGGGAATCATTTTGGGACTTCATGAAGGGGTAGAGCGCTTACTCTTTAGAGACTGATGGAGGGTGAAATCGATGCCAAGGATCTTATTTAAGCATATCGTCATTATGTATTATTGTTCTTGCTCTCTTTAATAACTGTTTATGTTATTCTATATTTATTGATTTGGGTAGTCATGCATGGATAATTGTTATTCTCGATCTTGTTAGATTGTTTGTATATGAACCCATTGCTAGAATCTTAAATACAATACGTAATCATTATGTTATAGATTCATTTGTGGCAACTAATGGTGTTAAATCAATAGGGATAACGTAACATAGGTTAAATGAACTAAGTTTGCATGGTTATTGCCTAAATTGATTTATTTTCCATATTCGTAATACGACTATCTGATTAAATATAAAGAGCATGTTCTACATTGCTTTATGGTTAGGTTTAGTTAAAGAGCTTGTTATTAATCTATGATCAATAGTTCTAAGAGAGCTGTGAAAACAATATGACTAAGACGTATGTTTAATTGTGTGTAACTGAGATTGAACCAATAATCAGATCCTAAACACATTCATTACTTTCATTATTTTTAATTGTTTTCTTAATTTACTTTTGTTAGTTTACCCCCTATCCTAAAAACTAATTTCTTTAATTGCAAAATCTTTACACATACTTTTTGTGGGATTGACCTAGACTTATTGCTAGCTATAGTTTCAAGTTTAGTTATTTTATGTAGTGTTATGATACTAGCTAGCCACCCTTTTTAGCATTTAATCCACAAATGGAAGAGGGAAGTGATCCTTTTTACTCACTTTGTTGAGCTTATGATAGTCAATACACACTGTCTAACCTGTGAATGTTCGAGCGGAATTCATCTCACCATTTTCACTCTCCATCTATCATTCCTCCTTTCTTAGGTACACATTTTATTGGGTTGACCTATTCACTATCTAAAATCGAGTATATGATACCATATCTAGCAACTTAACAATACGATTTAATCTTCGTTGATGTTACCCCATTATTTTGCTTCCTTTTTCAAGGTTAATCTTATGCATAACCACATTAGGACCTATACCTCGTATGTTAGATATTTTCCATCCCATGACCATCATCCACTTCCTAATAGTCTTCACCACCTTACTGTCTTATTCCTTATCTAGCTTATTTGAGATAATGATGATTAGTGTTTGGCCATCACCTAGGATGGTATACCTAAGGTGTGTGGACAAAGGCTTTAACTTAAGAGTTGACAGCTTTTTAATAGAGTATAGTATAGTTGCTTCTGTTTTCACTAAAATGTTCTAATGTGATAGAGCACCCTACTCCTCCGTCTCTCCTTTTTCCTCAGTCTCAGCTACCTCAGAACTTACTTCTTTCTTGCAATTCTCCTCTGTCTCTTTGATGTATTCATCTATGATATCGATCTTCATACAAGAGTTACTTTTTTTTAGATTCTTCAAGACTTTAATCATATTGAACTCTATATGATCATCACCAAACTGAATAATTAGTTTACCTTTATAAAAATCAATTAGTGCCTCTCTTAGTATTCATAAATTTCCATTCAAGAATGAGTGGTCAATTCATATCCTTTTCAAAATCAAATACCATGAAGTCCATAGGAATAATGAAATTTTCAACCTTAATGTTGACCTCCTCCACTACATTGAACAATTTATTTATCTACTGATCCACCAACTAAATAAGCATCAAGTTGGCTTCACATTACCTAACAACATTTTCCTAAATATTGATAAAGGCATGAGGTTTATACCTGCACCTAAGTTGCATAGACATTTTTCAAATTGTAAGTAACCAACTATACAGGTTATTGTAAAGCTCCCTGGGTCCTTCAATTTTGAAGGCATATGACTAGTGATAAGTGAACTGCAACTTTCCATTAGTGCTACCATTTGGTTATCTTCCCAAGTTCGCTTATTGGATACTACTTCTTTGATGAACTTCGTGTACTTGGGCACATGTTCCAACTCCTCCACAAAATACAAGTTAATTTGCAAATTCTTCAGCTTCTCCATAAACTTTGCAAATTATGCACCCAATTTATTCTTCTAAAGTCTCTATGGAAATGGAATCTTTGGTGGTATGGCAAAGGAGCAATGTAGGGAGGATCCTCATTTTTTTTCATCTTTTGTTTTACTTCTCTTGGTCTTTTACACAATGGGGTTCAATTTGTTTCTCCCTTAGTTCTTTTAGCTCTTTCCCACTCCTAAGTGTGATAATCTTGAGTTGTTCCCTTGGATTTACTTCCATATTGCTCAGAAGACTCCCCATACGTCTTGTAGATAATGTATTTACAAGCTAGCGCACTTGAACCTCCAAGTTTTGAATAGAAGAGGCATGGTTCTTTGCTATTAGCAAGAATTGACCTTCCATCCTCTTCTAGGCCTTTCTAAACTTGTGAACTTGGAATTCATCATGTCCATGAGCTTATCTAATTTTGAATCATTTCCATTAGGCATATCTTGTTGAAATCCCGATGGACTTCGATTTCTCAACTAGAGTCCCTGCATTATTAGAATAAGAAAATTTTGGGTAGTTCTTCTACCCAAGTTTATACGTATTAGCATAAGGATTATTGCCTCTTCGATGAAACTGTGTGCCCATATGGTTGGCTTACTCTACATTGATATTTTCACTAAGAAGCAATTAGCTATGATATGGCTTACTTACCTGCATAACTCATATCTATTAGTTGCTTTGTTAAGTTAGTGGTTTTAACTTATAGTGTTGTCACTAAATCGACAATGATCGCTCCCTTTTAATGTTGGATGGTTAACTACTGTATACTTTGGTTCGATGTCTAAAGATAACTATTATTTGCTATCTCCTCAAGCAAATCCTTTGCCTCCTCAACTATTTTCCACATTAATGATCCTCTAGTAACTGCATCAATGGTCCTATGTATGGATGGATTGACTTCATCGTAAAAAAGTTTACACCAAGAATTCCTTTGCAACTCCTTATACCACTCTCACAATTCATGTACAGACTCCCCCTTATTTTGCTGGAAATTAGTGATTTCCTTTATAGGTCTTGTTGTCTTTATCAGAGGGAAGTACTTATCCAAAAAGGCTTGCCCTAGTCACTTCCATGTTGTGATGTTCGATAGATTGAGTGAATGAAACCGTGCCTTGGCTCTATCCTTGAGTGTAAAAGGGAAGAGCCTTATCTTCACTACCTCTTTTGATAACCTATTATACTAAAATGTGTCACAAATCTCTAAGAAATTGATCAAATAAGCATTGGGATACTTATTGGTGAAACCAAATAACTACATTTTAGTTTGCAACATATTTAATAATGTTGGTTTGATCTCGAATAAATTTGCATACACTGGTGGTCGACTGACTCCTTCTTGTGTCACATTGAACCCTGGCCTCATGAAGTCCATAAGGGTTCTTTGCTGTTCTCCATGATTTAATTCTTCCACCATTATTCTCTCTATCGTTTCTTAAATTTTAGCTCTTTAGATCTCTCTCTCTCTTGCCTTGTGATGATGAGAGTTAGAGTTTCTTCTATCTTGCTTAAACTTTGAGTGATTCTTGTGCTCATTCAATCGCAAGCAAATAAGAGAGGTAAATATTCCTTAAATCATAGGAATTCAAATTGTCCCAATACTAAAAGTCCCTAGCAAATACATCAAAAACATATAGAGCAAGTTTTATATAATAATAAAACTTTCAGTATCACAAGTATAGGGATCATATCTTGTAGTATTAAGGGTGTCGTTCCCACAAAGACTATTAAACACCTAAATAACTTGAAAAGAACTTTGTCTAAGGTACTAAAAATTGATGTGAATTAAAATAAATAACTTAAAATAATGCCAAAAACAATTAAACAATAAAATAATTGAACTGCCAATAAAATTGAGATTGATCAAAATTAAAGACTTAGGAACTATTTTATCCTCATTTTATCTCCCTTTCTTTTGTTGATTGAATTTATGTTTGATCATAGATTTCTTAAGGTTTAGATTACTCTCTCTTAAGATCTAATTAACCCTAATTGATTTCGATATTTATAGAGTTATAATCTCTTGATTCACAAAACTATTCCTAACTTATTCAATTAGATCTAAAGCAATCTATTAGATAATTAATTTCACAATTAAAATCTCTCTTTAATTGTTCATTAACATGATAATTGTAGGTCTATTAAGTTACCAAATCTTATTGCGCACCTTAACATTAATAACATTATCCACCCTCTTAATTTATTATCAAGTATATGCCTGACAATTATCACAAACGTTCATCAACGTATTAAATTCAATAAGAAATAAGTTTCACAAAATAATTCCAGAATAATCCCTAAATATGCATTTAGAAATCCATAATCATATTATACATCATAGAAATCCAAATAAATATTCAAGACTATGAAAGAAATAAAGGAGAAATAATGTAAACTGATCGAAGTCTTAATATGGAATGGTGTAATTTCTTTAAAGATCTTCTTTGATCTACTTTAGTGAAGTGTATATTGCCTCTTTTTGGTGCTTTTCATGTTCTTTTATAGTACTTAAGGGTTCTAAGGTTGTGTGTAGGGTTTCCTCACTTTGTTTTATTCCAAAAATAGCCCTGAACCCTCAAAACAAAAAGAACTCACACATGGAAACACCTCCTAGCATGATCATGCATAGGGCATAATTGTGCCCAACATTGTTGATTCCTCTCTAGCATAATTGTGGATGGTAGCATGATCATGTCAGAGAGCCATGCAGCGTCCCTAGACTTTGCCATACATGATCATGCATAGTACACGATCATGTTATCCTTTATGCATCCAACATCTTCTCCATCTTCAATTTCCTGATTTCAAAAACTCACAAACACATCAAATACCTCTTAAAACATAAACTTAAAATCAAATTGATGCTCTAAACCACTTAAACACTTAAAACTATACAAACACTAACAATCATATAATTCTAAGCTTATATATATGATAATCATCTAAAAAATACTTTAAAACACATTTACTCACCTAGAAAAACAGACTATGATCTATACCTATCAGCTTCAAGATTATCAGATGTTACATACTTTACATAAGCATCACATCCCCAAATCTTTAACTGTGATAACTTTAGTCTGTTAAAAGTCTATATCTCATATAGTGTCTTGTCAACCAATTTGGCTGGAACTCTGTAGTTAGTAGTTTCAAAGGCATATCCTCAAAAGTAGATAGGAAGGATTGCATAACTCATCATAGATTGTACTATATCTAATATAGTATGATTTCTCGTCTCAAATACTCTATTATGTTATAGAGTTCCAGGAGGAGACTATTGTGCGAGAATCCCATTCTCTTTTAAGTAACCAAGAAAATCATGTTCCAAGTATTCACCACCTTGATCAGATCTAATTTTCTTAATATTCTCACTAGTTTGTTTATCAACCTCAAGTCTAAACTCTTTGAACTTTTCAAATGATTCAGACTTTTGTTTCATTAAGTACATATAACCATATTTGGTATGATTATTTATAAATCTAATTAAATATGAGTATCTACCTTTGGTGCAAGTAAATATAGGGCCACAAACATCTAAATGTATAAGCTCTAGTAGCTCACCAGTACACTCTCCCTTTCCAATAAAGGGTAGTTTAGTCATCTTTCCCAGCAAACGAGATTTACAAGTTTCTTATAATTACAATCAAAAGGATCCAAATATCATTCTTTTCATATATAAGGTGGATTTAGGCCATTTAACTTTTTTTCTTGCTATTTTTTTATTGATTGTCCTTTCCAGATCTAATTAATATAAACCATTTTTAAGTAATCCAAATCTATAGTAAACATCATCCTTATAAAAAGAACAACTCTTATTCTTAATAATAAAGACAAATACATTCAAATATAAATAAGAAATGGAAGTTATGTTTTTACTTTCCAGTAATAAATGGAACATAGTAACAATTATTCGATTCTAGTTCAAGTTTAATAAACAAAGTTATAATATAAGTTCCTACAACTAATGCAGTAACTCCTGCTCTATTGTCAACTTATAAGTTCACTTCTCCTTTCTTCAATGATATACTTCTTGTTAACATCTACATATTATTACAAATATGAGAACCACATCTAATATCTAATACCTAAGAATGTGGAACAGAAGTAGAACGATTGATCTTAATCATAAATATACTTATAGATAAACCTATCTTAAGCTTTTTATCTTCCAGGCTAGTAAGATAAGCTTTGTCATCCTTCTTTAAATTTCCATCGTCTCCATAATGAAAACATGTGCCCTTAGTACTTGTCTTCTTTTTGACACCACCCTTGTTTCTTGTTATTATTCTTCTTAGAGCCATTTTTCTTGCTCTTGGAAGAATCCATAACAAGAACACAAATATGTTCCTTCTTAAGGCACCTTTTTATAGTCTTAAAACATATTCAATAGTTAACGTAATGAAACATCCTTTTATTTAGCATGAAAGTTCATAACAAACTTTAAAAAGATCGAATTAAGAGAGTGTAGCACCATATCAATGCTTAACTTGTAGTCCATGATAAAACCTAATTGGACTAATTTTTTAATAGAGCCAATCATCTTCAACATATATAACTCCATTAGAGATCCTTTTGTCATTTTAAATTGAGATAATGCTTTGAAGAACTAAGATCTTTTTACCTTGCTTTATGCATTAAACAACTCCTTGAGATGCATAGTTATTACAAGAGCATCAATATTCTCATACTGCCTCAGAAACTTCAGAGACATACTAGCCATCATTATATAAGTAGCTCATTCAACATCATCAATATAACGCTGAGATTTCTCCCAAATCTCATTAGTCTCTTCTAAATTAAACTATTGTAGAACAATAGTATCAAGACCATATAGTTTTTTTCTTACCTCAGAGCAATTCTTAAGTTACGAAACATGTATGAGAAATTAGTTTCAATTAGCTTGTTAGCATCCATAATGCTCCCTAGTGATGATAGATTGGTATGTTGACAACCAAAAGACATAAAAGATCAAGTATTAGTTTATACTACAAAACCAAATAAAATAAGGACTAATAAATATTTGGTCACTCTCACTATTTTATTTGGAATAATAGCCTTTACTATTAAATCGAGAAATTATCAAATAATTTTCTAGTAGGATAGGATCCTATTCAAACTTAGTTGGTCTCAAGTTTGGACAAACTAACTAGATTTAAATTAGTTAGATAACAACTTTATCAATCACATCTTATATGACTCTTATAGTTGTTAGGTACCAACTCTTTGCCTTTGAATTCATATGATCATGAGTTTGCTTTACCAAATCATACAAATTTAGTTAAGTAGGATCCATTAATTTAAGATAAAACATATTTGGGTTAAAGGGGCCTTGAGTTTGCTCAAGAAGCTTTATAATAAACAGAACTCTAGTTTTATTGTTAAATTATGGAAGAAAACAATCTTATTCTTAACGTGTACTTAATATTTAAAAATGAGGGATTTGAAATTTAAAAAATGTAGATCTCTTACAAATAATATAATCTCATTATATTAATAATTTCTAACATAATCAAATTATGAAAGAAATCCTTTAAAACCTTTGCTTGATTTTAGTTATTTATCTCATAACTAATTTAATTTAATATTTTGACTTTTTGAAAATTAAACTAAATTCCAAAATATTCCTAATTAAAATAATCCTTTGAAAACAATTTTCAAACATTTAGAAAAACACTTTTCAAATTTATTTGGAATTTAAACCAATTTAATTTCCATTAAATTAATTTAAATAAAAGGAAAGGCTTAAAAACACATAATAACCGAAATAAAAATAAATTGGGGACTGTCTGGTGTATATTGTTTTTACAATTAAGGTTTTCTATGTTCTGTTGCCTCCTTCTTATTCTCCTTTAGCTATCGTCGCCTAGTTTTGCTGGTCTAATGTCTATGTTGCTTCTATCTCCAAGGTTCTTCCTTTCCCCTAGCATCTGGCTTCTTCCTCTAAGGGCAAATCTTTCCTTTGCTAGTGGTGACAATCACCACTGGCTCTGCTGCCTCTAGCAATAAAGGGCGATTCACCAACAATGATGCAAAATGTTGGTGATACTCCATTAACACGATAAAAAGCATAAGGACCCAAAAGTGCATTCGCATACACCAAACACAATTCTAATTCAAATCTAAGGGGATGCATCTTTGTTTTCCAAAAAGCTCTATCAATTTGAGAACATAATAAGCCAAAAGCAAAAAAACAAAAAAATAGTAATGGGGCATGCATTATATTCGTTTTCCAAATCTGATTCATAGCTAGGGGACATGCCTTAATGTATTTTAGAAATCACAATCAACCAGAAGCATGAGCAAATAAGAGGCATACTTAATTGAAGTTTCCATAAACAAATATATAAGGCTATGGGATTAATTAATTTTCTAAAAAATGGAAAACCAAGTGGAGTTTTAATTTAAACAAACACTAATTCGTTAAGACAAGGTTTCAAACCTTAATTTTTACAAAATTAATAAAAATAAAGAAATTGATTCAAGTTAAACAATTAAGGTGGCTCTAATATCACTATTGAGAAACCAACCATAACCAAATCACGAGCACAGTGCAAAAATAAAATTTTTACGATTTCTTAATCCGGTCTTAATAATTTAATAACTTGAAAAACATGAATTATAAAATAAAAGAATCATACCTTATTCAAAATTCCTACTGAAACTTTTCCTGAAACTTTTTCTATATGTCAATCATGAGCTATTCAAATGTCCAGTCTCTAACGGTATCTACAAAGAAGAGAAAAAGAAACTCAACCTTTTGAGAGGAATAAGAGGATTGCTAGATCTTTTATGCTTATTTCCTACAAAAAAATGCATTAGTTATTTTTATTAAAATTAAATATTCCAATTATAATTAAAGTCAAACTCTAATTATAGTTTAATTTAATTTTAATAAATTCTTCAGTTAAACAATTTATAATTATAGATTAAGATTGATGTCTAACAATATATCATGACTACTCAAATATTAAAAATGCCAAAGTCGTTTAACTCAGCCTATCTATGCATGATTATGATGTATAATTTAATCATTTTATTATCTAATATTCTAATTGGACAAAGTATAGATATAATGTCTACTCTTTTTATATCCAATCTTTTTTATTCTTGCTAATTGGTAATTGTTTATAATTGATATTTAAAAACATCTTTTTAAATCTCAATTCACTCTGACTAGAGAATTTCTTAAATCACTACTAGTTAAGGACAATGAAACATTCTCTCTAACTACTTTAGACTGACGATTTTTTTTTGACTTACTCAATTATCTCCAGAAGATTCATACTGTATTCAAATACTACCTAGTGAGCCACCCTAAATAAGATAGGTCATAAATAGCATCAAAATATAGTAATTCTCACATAAGATACCTAGATAATCTCAAGTATAAGGATCAATTACAAAACTATCATAATGAGGAAACCTATAGATATATAAAGAATATTCTATTTGGGATCCTCATAATTGGATCAGTTCAATAAACTTATTTTCTAATAAGTACTAAAGCATTTGTTTAAGTATTTGCATACTTTAATTTATAAAATCAATTACTTTATTCATAAAAAAGAAACATTACATATATTAGCTTTATCATTTCATCAATATTCAATCTTGATGAAAGTATAACTAGAAATAATTTAAAAATAATACATAAATGCAAATTAACTAGAAATAATTTTAAAATAATACATAAATGCAAATTGAATCTCATAATTATAATCTTATCATAATTTCAACTGTACAATTATAATTCTAGATATTTTATCTTTAGTAGTAAAATATCAAATGTAATGAACAAAATGCATAAAGATAAATAATTTATTTATTAACTAAGATAATATGTCATACATAAAATTGCAACCAAGCAAATTGATTACAAGGACATAAACTGACACTTTATGCACTAAAAATCTTTTCAACGCATTCTTTAATCATTTTTCAAGAAATTTGAACAAATAAAACAAAAATCCAAGAATATCACTATATTATTAATTTTGAGAATCTTACTTGATTATTTGGCTTAAACTTTTTGCTTGTGTGCATTGAAAAGCACCAAAACAGCAGGTTGCGGAACAAGAAGTAAATCGTGACAAGGGAAACTAAAAATAATACAGTTATTAAAGGCACACTCGATATAATATGACATATTGACATATTCTACTTTGTGTTTTATGTTTATTTGACCAAGAGGTTACACCTATTGCTTCACGTAGTTACATTGACTTTCGTGAGATTTAGGGTCACAAAAGTAACTTCTTTGGAAAGTAGTATCTCAAAAAAAGAAAGGTTATGTGCAGGTGATAAAGGATTGCAAGAGATAATTAAGATGATGTGATCCAGAGACATTTACCATGTTACATCATATTGCTCAAGACTGTTCTACATGCATCGTTTTTCGTATATAGTTTTAATACAAATTCATAAATAGTTTTAACAGAAAATGAGAGATTTTAGGTTTGATGATTAATTTTTGACAAGTAATTAACTTCGAAAGGGCTGTTACGTTTTTTTTTTTTTTAGATTATGATGTTGCTAATATTATTGTCGAACTCAACCAAAGTACTTCCTCTTCTTGATTTTGATTTTCTGGTTCCTCTTTTTTTTTTTACTTGGAGTACCAAACTTATTGGCATACTTATAAAGCTGATTTATCTCATCACACGTTATGGGCCTACTTGTTAAAGGTTATTTTCATTTGAATAAGGTTAATTGTACCACCAAATGAAAAAAAGAATCACTGACATTGTCAAGTTGTTTTAATTTATTGCCAAGTGAATCAGAATTAAAATTGCCAGTTTTACTTTGGAAGTTAAAAAAGCAATGAAAAAAATGAACAATCAGCAGTTATATATGAAGCTACGAGGAGCAGAAACAAGTTTAGAAGCGATAACTTAAAATGGTAGCAATGTTTTTTTCGTTCATTTCCGTACAAACAAAGCTTCCATCACAGATCATAGAGTACGTTAAACTAGCTGAACCCAGTAAAACAGTGAAAGATAGAAGACACGAAGGAGGTAAGCATGAGATAGTAGCAAATAAAATCCCATGAAACATAGGATCTAAAGACCCACCCATCATACATGGACCAACCAGACTTTTAAGCTTTTATTATTATACAATATAATTACTGCGTTTCTGGGTCCAGATACCAAATGCTTTCTCATTTGCAGCCGCATTTGTCGCAGGTGCAGTTTGATCCGCACTTGCAGTCATTTTCAGCACCAAAACCAGTCTCGGACCTCTCAAAAGACCTGAGACCAAATAGACAATTTTGTTCTGCGTAACAATATGAGCTAAGAAACAGTATAGAGTTGCATGAGCCTGTTCTATAATAAACTGTATGAGACAGTAAAAAACTTACATCTTAACAGGTGCAACCCCTGCAATGATAGTCTCGGTCCTGGCGTTCTCACCCAAGTCAGGGAACATGTTGCATCTGCATATAATCGAAAGGAATCAAGAGCCAACAGTTAGCTGGTCTATGCCGCAAACATATGTCACACACGTCCAATAAGATAATATTGAACTAAAATTACCCATTGCAGCCACTGCCGCACTTGCAGCCAGAGCCGCAGCCACAGTTTCCTCCACAGCAAGACATTTTCTTTTGGAGAAGAAAGTAAGGGAGCAAAAAAGGGGTATAGAACAAGGATTTACTGGGGAAGAAAATAATGTAAGAATTAAGCAAGACCCTTGAATGATTTTAGACACACACCTTAGCTACTATTTATAGTGTGGCTCATACAAAGTTGGCTCATCTCCACCGTACACGTGGTTCTCATTGGTTTCTTTATTTCTTTCTTTCGAAAATATTTCTGAACTTGATAAACGATAAGTTAATTTTCTAGTAAAAAACGCCACTTCTTAGAAGCATCATCCGTGAGGTCATATGGTTAAAAGCTTGTACAAGTTAAACGGTAGAAGATTGATCATGTTCATGTCGGATTTTGCATATAAATAAAACTAAAAATAGTTACTTTCAGTTGTATATTTCCTAGGCCGTAATCAAAACCTCGTAGGTCACGATTATATTGAGTTTTTTAGTTTAAAATACCAAAGGAACCTGCTAAATGTTAAAAATGAAGACGGAGGAAATAATATAATCGATTAGACAACGTCACAGCAATAAGTAAAGGAGATGATAATATAGATAATTAGACATCTAATCTGGCATAAGTACCAACAAAATTGTCTAACCTGCCATGTATGGACTTTTACGTTTAGGTTTAGAAGATACCAATTGATTTAAATTTGTATAGATATATCAAATTACAATACCATGTCATCTTCCATTTGTAGCTTTTGTTTGAATCATAATCAGGTCTAGCTGGAAGTAATTGCTTTATAGAAGAAGTCACAAGGATCGATGGTTTACAAAACCAACCATCCAAGAATTGATTCGAAGAAAAATAGAAGGAATCTTTATGATTGGCACATTTTAACAAGACCAACTGTATGGTTTTATGGTGTAAAGATTTCATTACGATTTCCATCTCAAGTTATTTATGTAATCCTTGTTGACTCAGCAAATGACCATACTTTTTGATAAAAGTTTCAACAAGTCTTTCTGTTTTGTACAAAAAAAATTATATGACTAAAAATTCTTATAGTTTTGAGGATAAATGTAATTTTGATTAATTTTACCCTTAGCTTGATTGGAATTAGTGATTAAAAAAATAAAGCGTAATGGCTTAATGAGTATGTTACTATGCCCATACCTACAAAAATAAGAGGCTATGGATTGACATGATGGGCAACTAGTTTTACTGTTCAGCTCTTTAAAATATTCCACGTGAATTGTCTCGTCCTGAAATAAGGTTGGAATACCTTATTCTTGTTAAAGTATTGTAATTATATGTTATTTAATATTATTGACACATTTATATGAACCTTATATAAATTTGTGAATAAAATTTAATAAAATAAAATAACAATCGGTTAGGTTAAGAAGATATGATACTTCTAAATAAATTTCCACTCAGCTTTAACACCCCATTTCTTTACCTCTCTTTAAAAGAAAAAGACAAGCCCCATCTTTGCATTGAAAAGCAAGCGCCCTGAAAGGCAAAAAAACATCATATCTAGCAGCAGAGTAGAGCCTATAAGTGTCAATAAACGTGCACCATTCCACATTGTGGGCCTTGAATGGCTTGTATCCCCTTATTGTGGATTCCGCACTTTCATCTGACTTATTCTCTTCAAGATTCGAGCTTTACCTTTCTCTTTCACGACCTATCTACTTCATTTGCGCCCCAACTTCAACACCTTTAATTGCTTCTGGCAATCGATACATATTTCGAAGTTAAAGCTTCTCTATGCTGATAGAATTGTATATGCTATCCTTTCCACGCGTCTGCAGTTTCCTGGTCAGAATAGTTAATGCATCTACTATTAGCATGAGCTGTTAACATAAAAAGCGAATGAGCAATGATACAGAAATTTAAATTAAGTTTAGATTGATTTTGATTTCTACTAATTATAGAATACCATTATTACAGGATATATTTTTGTAAGTGATATAGCTTTCTTAGAATATACTTTTTTTTATTGTATTGAGCATAAATTTTAGGACTATAAAATATTGAGAGAAATGGAAGAACATTCTCCTTTGACAAGGATTTCAAGGGGAGAATTCAATTCTTGCAAACTTGACTCGTAAACTATCACAAATGTTGAATCAAATACAAAACGTGTTGGGCTTCAATCACAACATGCAAAATGTCAATCAAGATAATCAACTAATCTCAAGATCTTAATAGTAAAAATAAAAAATATATATAGATTACAAAAAAATAAATCAAAACCCAAATATACATAAAATTCCTCTTATATTGAGGGAAAAATTATGAGTTAAATCAAAAAAAACATATATACTAATTCAAATAGGAACTTGTAAGAGTTTAAAGATTCTAAGTTATTGGCCCTTGCTCAAAATTATACCACAAAATAGCCACAAGTAATCCCACCAAGTTTCAGTATTAAGTAAACTTTGATACCCTAAATCAACAATATTCTCAATTTAATCCTAAAACAACCACTTAAAAGATAACTTATTGCTAAAACTACCAATTTTGAAATGAGAATGCCAACTCTACTCACTTTTACTCTTTCTTTTCCATTTCTATTGTTCTTTTTTACTCATCCTGATGAATTCCATCTTTTCCCCTCATATACTCAAAATTATATTTTTAAAACTAGATAGTCACTTACACGATTGTGTAGGTGATAGTATCCTAACCAAATTTCAAGAAAATGTGTATATATATAGTCTCAGTTAATCACACAGTCATATATACTAGGGACACAAGCATTCCTGCTTTCACATGATCATATATATCTTCGACTCTTATCATCCACCTATACACATTTGCAGTTACTTACATAGTCTTCACTTATGGTCGTGTATGATATTGACACGAGTGTGTTTAATCTTACATGGTCGTGTAGATCATCATCTAACTTGTATACATTTATAGTCTCTTATATGGCATTCATATACAGTTGTGTAAGTCAAGGATATGGGAGTGTTGCACTTTATAGGGTTGTTTCTTATAGGCATTGCTTCAAATCAACTGTTATCCTTTTTAACTTCTCTCATTCATCATTTATCCATGAGAGTATCCAAGATCATTGAAAATCACTTTTGCCTCTAAATAGGGCTAAAAATTCAACAATCTCCCCCCTTTAGTCCATTTTGGAGGAGACTCGAATCATCCCAATAACTATTTAAGAGTCATCTTAGCAAGCGTACTACAAAGTTTATGCTTAATCCTATAAACCACCTTTATTAACATATCAATTTCATTCTTATCTGTGTGAATCTTCTTCAACTGCATTTGTTAATTCTCAATCATAAATCTAATCCAGTGATACCTGACATCGATATATTTGGTGTGGGAATGATATATAGTATTCTTGCTAATATCTATGACACTTTAGTTGTCACAAAATATTACAAATCATTTTTCTTTACAGACAACTCTTGAAGGAACCATTTAAACCAGAGCATCTCCTTCCATGCTTCTACAACAACTACATATGTTTGTTACTTGGATTTCCAAGAAATGGCCCATCCCTATAAATTTGAACAATTAACTTGAAGTGGACTTCTTGTTATTAAGATCTACAATCATATTTGCATCTATGCAGCCCTCTAAAATTAGCTCCCTACTATAAAAACACAAGCTCTATTTTTCAGTGCCTCTCAAGTATCTTAAGATCCATTTCAATGCTTCCTAGTAAACCTTCCCCAAATTGTACAAGTACCTACTAACCAACCTAACAGCTTGTGTTATATTCAGTCTTATACATACCATTGCATACATCAAAGAACCAACAACAGATAAGTATGAAACAAAAGACATACCATCTTTCTCCTTTTTAATTAAAAGGTAGGCATGTTTATTTAATTTAAAATGAGGTGCTAATGGCATACTAACTGGCTTGGCATACTTCATAATGAACATTTCTAACACCTGTTTAATATACCTCTTGTGTGATAACTATAGTTTTTTATTTTTCTTGTCCTGAGTTATTTTTAAGCCTAAAACCTGCTTTGCAGTTTCCTTCAACTTGCTAATTATCCTAATATCTTATCCTACAATCAACATATCATCAATATACAAAAGGAGAATAATAAAGCTTCCACCGATAAACTTTTTGAAATATATACAAGGATCAGTAAAAGTTCACTTACAACTATTTCCTGTCATAAATGAATCAAACTTTTGATACCACTATGTTGGAGCCTATTTTAGCCCATAAAAGCTCGTCTTTAACTTGTAAACTAGTCTCCTTTCCCTGAACCTTAAATCCTTCTTGTTGATCTATATATATATATATATATATATCTCCTCTTCCAAATCTCCATGTAAGAAAGTTGTGTTCACATCCAGTTGTTCAAGTGCAAGATCTAAACTGTAGTTAGACCTAACACTGTTTGAATTAAAGTTATCTTAACCATTAGCGAAAATTTTCATGAAAGTTAATGCCTTTCTTTTGGCTGAATCCTTTCACCAGTATTCTTGCTTTATGCTTCACTAGCTTTTCACCATCCTTCTTTATCTTAAATGCCCATTTATTCTTCAATGATTTGTTATCCTTTGGAAGTTTCACTAGCTCATAAGTTTCATTTTTCTTCAAGGAATTCATTTCCTCCTATGTAGTTGTGAACTAAAGATCATTATCTTCACGTGACTTAGCATTTTGTACATTTTCAATCTCCCTCTCAGCAGTAACTAGAATGTATTCTGTACTCAAATACTTTGTCAAAGGCCTTTTTTCTCAACTTCAAAGTTGAATATCCTCCACCACTAAACTAGGTTGATCCCCTTGCTCATTATTCTAACTAGCCTCATCTATACCATCATTCAGATATAGCTTATATAGTTCATCATTATCAAGTTATACCTATTCACTAACATCATGTGCCTGCTTATATTCTTTGTGTCCTTTATCTATAGGCTAATCAATAGAAGTTAAAATAGGGGAAACATTAATGGAACCATAGTATAAGCTATTGATAGTAATCTTACCTCTTTTAATAAGGTATACATGTATCTCATGCTCATAGAATATGACATCTCTACTTTTGACAACTTCCTACTTTTCTGGGTTATAGAGTCTAAAGAAAAACTGTTGATTTCCACACTTAAAAAATATGCAATAATTTATCTTAAAGTTAAGTTTTAGTCTCTTCTCCTTGGGTATATATTTAAACACTTTACATCTGAATACACTCATGTGCGAATAAGAGGGGGTCTTTCCTTGTCTAAATTCTCTCTAGAACATCTAGATTTATGAGGACTAATGGTGTTTGATTAATCAAGTAAACAACTATTTTGAATGCTTCGCCCCAAAACCTATTTGGGAGCTTAAGCATTCTGAGTATACATTGATCCTTCTTAACAATTGTTTTGGTCATTCTCTCGTTAACATCATTGTGTTGTGGAGTACTAGTTTCTATCTTTTCATATCTGATTCCATGCCTCACACAATAATTCTCAAACTTCGTAGAGGTGTACTCTCCTCTGTTGTCAGTTTGAAGATACTTTAACTTTTTCTCTATTTTCCTTTCCATAATGGCATGAAATTTCTGGTAAAACATCAAAGAGTTAACTCTTTATCTTCGACATGTAGACCCAACTTTTACTTGTTGCATCATTTTTAAAGGTAACAGAGTGTTTGTTACCTCCCTAAAACTCCTCTTCAATAGGACCATAAACATCTAACTGAATCAGCTTTAGTTTAGCCATTTTCCTAGTAGATCTCCTACTACAAGAGACCCTATGCTGCTTTCTTACCAAAAAATGGTCACATGGATCAAGAGGGATGGAAGTATTTGATAGAATAAGAGATTTATTATCTAGTAACTTGATCCCCTTTTACTCACATGCCACAATCATCAATGCCATAAATTAAAAGAAGTATTTTCTTTAACCATATACACTTCTCCATAATATACCTTCAAGCATGTCTTGCATAATATACAACACGACTCTCCATAGGAAACTATTATAGCTCCCTTCAATAACTTCTACTTTCCATTCCCAAATGCATGTTAATACCTTTCATAATCAAGTACATTAGTTGATAGCAAATCTAGGCATAATTCAGGAATATGTCACACATCTTTTAAAATCAGGAAGCATTTGGGATTGGTTTGAACTTGAATATCACCCATACCGACAATATTAGAAGAGCTTTGTTTACCAATCTTTACAATCCTAAAATCACTGCATTTTTAATTAAAGAAATACTCCCTCTTTGGAACAAAGTGATAAGAGGCACCTATATCGATAAGACACTCGAAAATTAAATCACTAACATAGGAGTGTTCACTAATTGTGTAGATCATTGACACCTTATCATCTATGCTTAAAGCTATTGGAAGTGTATTTTTATTATCCCCATCTTTCTGATGATCTTTCTTTTCTTGATCCATCTCCCATTTTGTCATAACCCTTTAAGGTGTCTAGGCTTACTACAATAGTGACATGTCTTGATCTCTTTATCTCATATAAACTTCGATTGATTCTTAGACTTGTCACATACTTTAGGATCTTTGTATTGCTTTTTCCTTTGCTTTCTATGTAAAAGCTTGCAAATTATCAACTCCTATCTCTTTTCTTCTAATCTCTTTATTAATCATGCTCTTTTTGATTACATCTAAGGAGAGCATACCCTCTAGGGCTAAGTTATTGGTGGTTACTCCTAATGTCTGCTAACTATACAATAATAATCTCAACAAAAACAAAGCTTGGAGCTCATCATCAAGAATGATCTTCAGGGTAGTCAACTTGTTGATAATGTTTTAGAAATCAATAAGGTGCTTTGATGAATATGTTCTAGGATCTGTCTTAAATTTATAACCTTTTAATTAGAGAGGCCTTATTATGGGCAATTTTCCTTTTGTAAAGACCTTCTAGCTTCTTCCATAACTCAAATGGATCAATTTCTTGAGACACATGATTGAATGTAATAATGTCAATCCATTGTTAAATAGTGCTTAGATTTTTTTGCTTCATTTTTTCCCATTCTCTATTTGTCAATTTTTCCCATTCTCTATTTGTCATTTTTTTTGGTTTAGATGGAACGTCATCTTTCACACCTCTGTCCACATTGATAGGATCAAATTGATCCTCCAAAAAGAGTAGTTTGTAGATGTTAATTTGACCACAGAGTTGTTTCCACTATCCATAACTAATGGCTCTTATACTAATTTGTTGGGCTCAAATCATAACTCCCACAATGCCAATCAAGAAGAATCAACTAGTCTCAAAAAGTCAATCACAAAACCAAATAACCAAATAAAATAGATAACAAGAAAATAAATCAAATGCTAGATATACTTGAAAAACCATTCAGTATAAAAGGAAAAATCATGAGCCAAACCTACAAGCAAATATATTAATTCAAACAGGAACTTACAAGAGTTTAAATATTTCGACCTATTAGCCCTTTCTCGAAACTATACCATAAAATAGTCATAAGTAATTCCACTAGGTTTCAGTATTGAGTATAAGTTAATACCTCAAATCACCAACACTCCTAATTTAATCCAAAACAACCCTAAAAATATAACTTATTGCTAAAACTACCAATTATAGAATGAAAAAGACTTCTCTACTCACTTTCACTCTCTTTCTTTTCCTTTTTCAATATTCTTTCTCGCTCATGCTGATGAACCCACTCAAAATTAGGGTTTTAAAATTAGACACGATCGCTTATATAGTCAAGTAGGTGATCGTGTGCTAACTAAATTTTAAGAAATTGTAGATATGCACGGTCTCAATTAGTCACACGGTCTACTGACATGGTCTTGTCATCCATCGTACACATTTATAATTACTAGCACAGTCTTCACATAGAGCCATGTGTTATATTGACATGAGCATGTCTAGTCTTATACAGTTATGTAGATCATCATCTAACTTGTACATGTACATGTTCACAGTCTCTTATATGGCCTTCACACATAACTGTGTAAGTCAAGGACATAGGCGTGTTGTACGTTACATGGTCATATCTCTTAAGAATGGATTTAACTCAACTGTTATCCATATTGACTTCATTAATTCATCATTTCTCAATGAGAGTATCCAAGATCACTAAAACTCACTTTTGCCTCTAAATAAGGCTCGACACTCAACAATCTCCCCCTCCAACCTATTTTGGAAGAGACTTAAATCATGCTAATGACTATTTGAGAGTCATCTCGATGAACTTACTACAAAGCTCATGCTTGCTCCTAGGAACCACCTTTATTAACATATCAATTTCATTCTTATCTGTTTGAATCTTCTTCAACTGCAATCATTGTTCCTTAATCACATATCTCAACTAGTGATACCTAATAATGATATGTTTGCTATATGAATGGAATGTAGTATTCTTGCTAAAATCTATGGCACTTTATCTTTCAAAAAATAATAAATAATCATCTTTCTTCACATCCAACTCTTAAAAAACAATTTCAACTAGACCATCTCTTTACCTGCTTCGATAGCAGCTACATACGATGATTCAGATATGGATAAAACTACAAACTTTTGTAGCCCAGATTGCCAAGAAATGTCTCCCCTGTAAATTTAAATAAGTAGCCTAAAGTGGACTTCTAGTTATCAAGATCTCCAGTCATGTCTGTATTTGTATATCCCTATAGAATTAGCTCCCCCAAGGTTCTTCATTTCAAACTAAACTGCCAAATGTTCCTATAAAATATATATCTCCTTCTTTTCATTTCTTGTAATTATCATATCGTCAACATAAATGATCATAATTGTTATCATCACTGGTCAATGTTTCTAAGAAAGAGTATGATCTAAATTGATTTGTTTAAAGCCATGCTTCTTTATTGTTAAGCTAAACTATCCAAACTATATTTCAAGTGACTGTTTTAGTCTATAGAGTCTCTTATGTAGTTTTCATACAACTTTTTTCTTTAAGGAACTAACAAAGCCTAATGTTATGTCCATATATACTTCTTTTATAAGATTCAAATGTAAAAAAACATTTTTGTACATCGAACTAGGATAATGGCTAATAAAAAATTATAGCATGAGATAACATAACTCTGATATTATTTAACTTTATTACTAATTAGTCAAATTCATATATTAGGAAAACATACAAATCAAATACACACAAATAAAGAAAGGTATCAATCACTTGTAGGAAAATTGATTTATTTGTATTATTCTTAACTATATATTGCCTATGTTGTTAGTTTAGTGAGTCAATTCATAGATAAATCTAGTAAAGATCACATAAATGTTGTATTTCAAATACTAAGATACTTAAAATCTTCTCCAAGAAAAGGACTCGTGTTCCAAAAAATATGAGCATCTAAATTCGATGATTATACAAATGAAAAGTAGGTTAGAAGTACTACTGATAGAATATCTACATTAGGTTATCTCACTTTTATAGGTGGAAATCTAGTCACTTAGAGAAGCAAGAAATCTAAGGTGGATGCATTTTCTATTATAAAAGTAGAGGCCATAGGCATAACTTTAGGCCTTTATAAACTTCTTATGGATCAAAAGGTTATTAAAAGACATTGTCCATTCATCTAGTTCTACAATGAAACTATTATGTGAAATAAATTAACCTTAGAGATTGCACAGGTTCCAGTCTAACATTATCGAGAAAAGCATATTGAGGTAGACCATCATTTTATCAAGGAAAAACTTGAGAACAAAATAGTTCAGTTTTCATTTATAAAATTAGAATATTAGCTGGTAGATATGATTACAAAAGTTATTTCAAGAAAGGCATTCCATAACTCATTAGTCAAGTTAGCAATTGAAGACATCTATATATCATTTTGAGGGGGTTGTTAACATTAGTTTTTAAGTAAAAATTAAAGAAGAAATTATAGAGAAATTTAAACTAGGAAGTTTAGATTGATAATTATATAATAATAACACCTAGTAGGAGTCCCACAGATAAGCAAAGTCTAGAGAGGTCAAGTAGTATGCAACCTTATCCATAACTAGTAAACAGGCTATTTTCAAATGACCCACATGAAAAGAGAGAGAGAGAGAGAGAGAGAGAGAGAGAGAGAGCTAAGAAAGGGGGAGAGAGATAGAGAGAAGGGAAAAAAGGTGCTAATAATAATAAGAAGAAGAAAAAGAAGAAGAAGGAGCTTTTACTAATTATAGAATACCATTATTCTAGGCTAAATTTTTTAAGTGATAAACTTTTTTTTCGAAGTTGTATATAAGGCTTATCTTAGTATATTGAAAAGTATGAATGTATATATCTTTTCATCATTTATATGAAGACTAAAGATTAATGTTTAGGACTTCTAATGCTTAAATATTTTCTATACCATTTGTTCTCTAATAACATCCTTACAAACAAAGATTGAATATGTTTCTTGATATAACCCTTTTGTTGAATAATAATTTTCTAGTATGTTTTTGCTTTTCTAATTGAGCAAATCTTAGGTATAATTACATCTAAAAAATAGGAAACATTTATATTATAATAAAAATATAGATTCTTACATTACTATAAAAATTTGTTAACTAATAATTAGAATCCCACAATTATGAAAAAAATTAATTAAAAATAAATCATAATTTTGGCTTCAATTCTTTGATAACTCACGTCACCCCTTAAATTGGAGCATAAATATCTACTATGCCTAACTTCTTAACTATATCATGGAATGTCTTTTTGAAAACTACTTTTATGAGAATATCAACTAATTGATTTTCTAACTTGACAATGGAAACTATATAACCTTTAGATCTAACTTCTCTTTAATAAACTAACAATCAACTTCAACATGTTTTTTTTGTTGTTGTTATCATATAGGATTTTAAGTAATCACAATTTCTACTTATTAACACAATGAGGAATTATAGTTTTTTGTATCCAATCCTCGAATATTCCAGATACTTTTAATCTATAATAATTCATATCTACCATGAGTCATACCTCATAATTCAAATTCTATATTAGATCATGCAACAATCTTTTTCTTCTTTCTCTTTTAAGTAACGAGACTACAATCTATAAAATTGAAGTAATCAAACATAGATTTTCTAGTTATTTGATCCCTTGCCTAAAAAAAATTCAAATATCCCTTAACATTAAAGACGCATTTTTTAAGAACAATAAACTCTTTCTTAGGGCGCCTTTTGATATCTCAGAATTTGTATATTGCATCAATATGATCGTCACTTGGCATATGCATGAACTAACTTAAAACACTCACAATATAGGCTATATTTGGACTTATATACAATAAATAGATTAATCTTCCAACAAAATTTTGGTATCAACCTATGTTTATTGAAATTTGATTTGAAAAATTTTCAACCTTGTGATTCACTTTTGTAGGTGTTATTGTTTGTTTACAAGCAAGCATTCCAATTTTTGTCAAAAGAACCATCACATACTTCTTTTTTGAAAGAAAATTACCTCAATTTGATCTTGTAATTCCAAATTCCTAAGAAATATTTAAGTTATTCTTTATTCTTTATGTTAAACTCAATAGCTAAATACACATGAAATAACTTTATTTCGGTAGGATCATCTCTTAATAAGACCATATCATCAACATACACAAAAAAGTTGTCACCTTTCATTCTTTGTGTTTCGAAAACAAATTATAATTTAAACTACTTTTCTTAAAACCAAATCCCTCTGTTATAGAGGAGAAGCTCCTAAACTAGGCTCTAGGTGATTGTTTAAGTTTATATAATGTGCTTTAATTTAAAAAATGTATTTATACTTGAAAAACTATATTTCACACCCGATGGCAGTTCCATATATACTTCATACACTTCCTTCTTTAATTCCCCATTAAGATACATGTTTTTAACATCAAAATATTACAAAGGCCACTCCCAATTTGTTGCCATAGATATGAGAATGTGAATTATGTTGAGCTTAGTTATTAGTGCAAAAGTCTCATAGTAATTTATATCATACCTTTATATATACTCCTTCGTAACTAGTCTCATTTTATAAATATCAATTCTTCCATCTGATTACGAACATCCATTCACATCTGATTGTTTTCTTTCCTTTATAATAAAATAAGCTCACAAAGAGTTTTTTAAGGTCTCCATCCTTTCATTTATTACATTATTTAATTTTGAATATACCAAAGTCTTATTTACACTACTAAGAATAGATACATTGTACAATTGATTAATAATAAGTGCATACGGTTTTTAAAAAATGACTAGGGATGAAATTATTCATTGGGTACTGGACCTAAAGTCATGTTCATATTATTCTTTTGGGATACCTTTATTTAAATTTTATGGATATCTTTGAGTTAAAGTTTTTAAGGGCAGTAGTCGACTTATCAAGTGTGTCACTTATATCTTGGGAATCATCAAATATGGTTTTTGAGATTACCTAACGATAAGAATTATAACTTAATTCTTCAATTAAATGTGTTAACATAGGCGACTTTGTATTCTAAAATTAATTAACACCTTATAAATGCTATTAAAAGTTTATTAATATTTCTACCAATCCTCTCATTAACATCTCCTAGCTTTAAAAACTCATCTCCTCTAGTATATTCTTACAATACATTTCCTTTACTAGACTTCTCCTCCTGAAGAAAATGTCTTAAAATTCACTCAAAATAATAATGTTTTGACTCATAGAAAGAAACATCTTAGCTCATATGTAATTTTTGATTTTGAGGATCATCACATTGATAGCCTTTCTAAAAATATGAATAGATAACAAAAACAAATCATTTTATATATGGTCAAGTTTAGTTTGCGAAACCTTAGGATGTGAACATACATTGTAAAACTAAATATTCTAGGTTCAAGATTTGGGAGATGATGAATTAAAAGTAAGGACTGCATCTTTTATTGATGGGTTTGAAAATCTATCATTTAAGAGGGTCTCTGATTAATGAGATATATAACATATTTTTACACCTTTTCCCCAATAGAATCTAGTCAAATTCACGCTAAAGAATGAGGAATGAAGTAATTCCAGTATTTTTCTACTCTTCCTTTCTACTAAACCATTCTATTGTAAGGAAAAGGTGAAAGAAGTCTGATATCGAATCTTATGTTAGTTTAGAATTTTTCCAAAAAGAATGCATCTATAAACTCTATGGCATTATATGTTTGTCAAACATAGAGCTTTTTATTATATTAAGTGCTCACCATTCTATAAAACTCCTGAAATGCTCTATAAAAATAATGTTTATTGTTAAGAAAAGACATCTAATTCATTCTTATACATTCATTAATAAATTTGAAAAACTAATGAGATTTAAAAATAGATGAAATTTTTGCAAATCTTCATACTTCATGATGAATAATTTCAAAAGGTTTCTAAACCCTTTATTTGAACTTAGTAAATAAAGAATATAATGGTTTTTTTGCACATATTTAAATATAAGATAAATAATTAAAAATTGAAAACATAATTATAATTTTTTAAGATACCCAAAAGAAATATGCTTTATTCGATTCCTAAATACTTTCTTGAGCTTTCTCTTCACTGTTAGTTTGGTATGCATGATTGAATTTTTTGCATCCATTTTGTATTAATTATAAGAAATAAAGTTTTCCTTATTTAACACCAGAACTAAGAATCTTCTTAGTTAGAATGTCTTGTAAAACACAAAATGAAGGTTAGAAAGTTATAGCGCAAGCAAAAGTAGAGGTAATTTGGTTAATTAGAAAAAGATTATATTCAAGTGATGGGAAAATTAGGATTGAATTTAATGTGACGACTTTTAATAAGATGATAGATCCTTCTCTAATAATAAAAGAGGAAATTTCATTGGTTGTGGGTATAATAGACTAGTAAGAAGGATTAATGGATTGTAAATGACTAAGAGACTTTAATCATATGATTTGATGGATGCACCTATATCAATAATCCATATATCATTATTAGAAGTTATAGAAAGACATTTTCCTTAACAATAATACCTGGAAGACTTAACATTTTCCATAGCATGAGATTTGAATTTTTGCCTTAGAATAATTTTTTGGATCATGATAGAATCATTTTTGGAGATTAATTATTTATTACAATGTGAGTAAAATTTTATTTCGCTAGTTAGTGAA
>JANIIA010000009.1:57604680-57625516 GCA_027478495.1 Erythroxylum alaternifolium | reverse complement strand
AGTGCTAAAAGTCATCTTTGCCCTTCCTTTTATGCTTCATGATCTCTAAACTTAAGTGACATGCCAAAATTGCCCTTAATACATTCCTACTGCTTTAATCAAATTAACCAATGAAATAAAATCCTACTAACAGTGTAATAATTTATTTAAACTTTAATAATAATTCTATCATGACCTCATAATTCATTTAAATCATACTTAACTCAAAAAAAATTTGGGGGTCAATAACATCTAGGTCCCTTTCATTATAGTAAAAGTATACCCTTATGACGTTATAAGCATCAAGAGTGAAACAACTAGAATATGAAAGGTTAATTGGCAAAGATTGAAGCCTTATTTAATGGGTTAGATGGTACCAAAGGGGATCATGTACTCTTTTAATAGCCCTTCTTATCATTCTCAAACTAATGGCTAAGTCGAACTTGTAAACCAACAATTAAAAGGAATATTTAAAAAAAGTGGTGAGAAGTTCAAGAAAAAGATAGGGCACTATGATCTAATAATGCATTATAAACTTATAGAACAACTTTTAAAGCACTATTAGGTATATCTTTATATAGAATTTTATATAGAAACGTTTGTCACCTATATATGGAATTCGAGCTACAACTTATTAGGTAATAAAGGTATTGAATGTGGATTTGAAAGCTATTAAGGATAAGAGAATATTGCAATCAAATGAATTAGAGGAACTTTGACCAAATGCTTATGAAAAAGATTGAATTTATAAGGAGAAGACCTAATAGTAGCATGATAAGCACATTCTTAAAAGAGAAGTTGAGATTGGTCAATAAGTCCTCTTTAACTCTAGATTCAAGTTATTTCCACAAAAGTTTACATCTAGGTGGTTCGATCCTTTCATTGTAGTAAAAGTATACCCTTATGATGTTATAGGAATCAAGAGTGAACCAACTTAACCAACTAGAATATTAAAGGTTAATTGGCAAAGATTGAAGCCTTATTTAACAGGTCAGATAGTACCAAAGGGGATCGTGTTCTCTTTTAATAGCCCTTCTTATATCTAATATGTGAAAGTATTTTAATTGTTTTTTAATTATTTAGTTACATTCTTTTTGCTTTGTTTCATATATTTGTGTTATATATGGTTTTCTTTTCAGGTTGTCACATTTTTTTATGTATTTATTGGATGAAAGCAACATCACTTTTGAGGTTTCGATAAATTTCTTGAACTTCAAATTCTTATCCATATTCTATTTTTATATTAATCCTTTATTAATTGTTCTTTATGTTTGTCCAATATGAAATGTTTGTCCAATAGGAAAAATGGACAATTTAAGTGGCATGGTTTTACTTTGAGGGTTAATTAACATATTAATCTATTCACATTTAGTTTAGTGGGTCATTATAAGTTTTAATTATATTATGATTTAATTGCATTAGGTTAATTGATATCACCATGCTTATGATTTTAATATGATTTGAACAAATAGTCTTATGAATTGATGTTGAATTGAAGGATATGACCATGCTTACGATTTTAATATGATTTGAACCCAAAGTTGAACTGCATAAGTGGTTTATTAGGTTAAACCTTTTTATCTTATATTATTAATCTTTACCTTATTTTATATGTATCGCAGTAAATATTTTTATATGTTTAGTTATCCGTATTTGTTTATATTTTTTATTATTATTATTTTGCATTATATGTAGTTCTATCAAAAATAGTCTATCTACTAGAGAGTAAAGCTATGAATTATTAGACCTTCCTAGACCTTGTATTTCAGTGAGACTCTTATTGGATGTTGTTGTTCTTCATATTTGACATTATTATGCTCCTAAATTTCAATAGTTTTCTATTGTTCTGTAACTTGAATTAGCATTAAATGGCAAAGAAGTTTCGAGGAGAATATCTCTTCTTATGTAAGCATTTGAAGTGTAATTCATACCAACTATATGCAAATTCAATTACATTGTCCGAAGGCGCAAATTGGTTTTGACATAAACTTGTATCCCTTCCTTTTAATTTAGAGTTGAACGGAGCATATTTTTCTACTTGCTACAGTAGAAATGCGTTATATCTCAATTTGCAAATGTGATCCATAAATATAGAGAGATCTTTCTAATTGTTCATTCCTTTCCTATCACTTTCTAGGAGGTGAGGGTTGATATAAACTTGATAGTAATCGAGTGGTAGTAATCAAGTGATATGGCTAAATTTCTATACATTAAAGTAGCCATCGGACTATTTACAGGAGATTGGTTTCTCATGATAGTTGTCAATGGTAAGAACAATAAGACTCCTAGACTTGTCTGTACATTTGGTTATGCGTTGGGGTTTGAAGGAATATCAGCTGGCTATTTGATCCTCCCAACTCGCATTACACAGATCAACCAAAATGTCCATTATAATGGCAAAATCGAAAAATTAAAATAACCAACTCCTGCCAAACACGCTAAACTTGGGTTGCCGGCAATTAGGAATCCCGGCAGGAAAATAGTTAAAAAATAATTATAATAACTTCCTGAATGCGGCTCCAGTTTTTCAGAAGCAAAACCATAATGATTAGTTAAAAACAAAATGATTTTTTGAGCCAAAATCATGGGTTTAAGTGCTCTAGTCTGATGTAGCTGCACCTTGATTAAGCTCTGCAAATCTCATACCAACACGCATGGAATGCTTCAAGAACTTCTCGGCACATCTCATCACACAGCTTTCTTCTTGCTTCTGCAGTGATTTGCGTGAGAAGTTGTCCACGCAGTCATTAAAGCATCTCTCCACAAGTGAATTATACATCCTCAAACTGCAGGAACATATTAAAATCATGCAAGATCAACTAACAATGTGAAAACTTAGCTATCGCACAGAGCACCAGCTCAGAAATTATTCCAAAGCATATGCTACCAATTCATTCAACTAGCAAAAGATGGATGCTGAGATTGATTTTTCCGATGCAGCTAATGTTGTGAGTAACCTTTATTGTCTTTGACGACCCCTTATACCCTAACCAATTGAAGACAGTGAATGTTGTTCCAACGTCCAAATACGACATAGTTGCTGCATCGTTTTTAAGGAGAACATTCTTCTGGCTTCACATTAGCAGTGCCACATAGTTAAACCAACCAAGTGACATTTTATCACCAGCGTAGGAAGTGAAGCAACATAAATTGAAGTGAGATAAAAGCAATATCGAAATCTTTATTCCAAACAATAGGAAGTAAACATTTTTGCAGAAATTTCAAAAAAGAACTCAATGTGGAGAAACTTCCAGCATTTGTTATGAATCCGAAACCACGAAAGCAAACAAAAATAGTATAAGAAAAACCTTCCAGAACCAGTCAGCGCATAGAAGAGTCAGTATGGGATGACTAATAGATAGCCAGAACAAACAAGGGTATCCGAACAAGGAAAATGCTTAGAACCCCCTGTATCAAACATATTATTTTCTGAAAGAACAATGCATGTCAATAAGCTATTACCACTGCAAATGCTCTTTTTTCCTGCTTTCTCATGACTACTCACAAACAGCACATCTTTAGCCTTCCTCACAAGCGACACAACCGCGACCAGAACCAACAAAACTCACAAATCGTTGTTGAGCCAGTCTCAATGAAAGACAGAAACAAGAGAAGAGTATGCATTCAATGACTTCTCAAAATCAACAATCCTCATTTCTACATTTTCTTTCCAAAAAAGAAAGATCCCCAAACAGGTAAAGTCGTAAGGAACGTCAAATATAAGGATCTTAGCACCAGCACCTCAAAGATTGCTATTTTACAAAATTAAAGCCCACCCAAACTCTCCAGCACTAGGAATCAATACATTATCACACATTGAAAATTCACCCACAAATATAAGCAACATCAGGATTCGAGCTTTTTCACTTCCCTATAAGCCAAAGTTAAACTTAAATGATGTAAATCCAACACCTATTGAAAGTAACAAAGAGGACCAAGATCTCATCGTTTAGTTCAAATCAAGTAATAATAAGGAAAGGAGACAGACCTATCGCGCAACTGTAGTTGCTCGATCATGGTGGCCATTCGCATCTTATCTTCTTCAGGTAGACCATCCAATCCAGCTAGCATGCTCTTATCCATAGCTAACGTCTGTCTCAATCGAAATCACAACAGTGTTAACTAAATTTCTGTTTTTCAATTTCAAATATATTCTTGCTTTCCCGTATCAAATGTGAAGAAAAAAATAGGGATTAGTGTTGGTGTCTCGCTTTCGGATATTTATAGCAAAGGTCAAAACCCTAGGGTTTACTGGCTCTTTTGCTTCTTCGGAACATGTAGAAGATGAAGGACATTTTTGTCTTTTAGCTATTAAGTAGACAACATTGATTATAATTTTGGCTTTTTAATAAATTACCGGTTAAATTATGTAATTTGATTCAGATAAGGAAATAAAGTGGCTCAATAAATGATATAAATCAATAGGTCAAAGTTAAGGTAGAAAATAGATCCGTATTAGTGTACACCATATCTATATCGACCTTGTAATAGGAAGCCCGATATAGAAATTATATAAAGGCTAAAGTCTCCTGCAATTGCTCATATTAATCGTAAACATACGGAATCTCTGACCCGTTGAGAAAACTTACGTATTGAAAAAACTATAAAAAGGCCTAAATTATGTGCTTGAGAATACTTTTTGTAAAGGTCCTAAGAGATTGGAGCTCACTTAGTGCTCAGAAACTACTTCGGAATCAAAGATGGAATTGAAATCAGGTATTCCATATCCTTCGTTTTTAATCATTTCATGTACGATTTGGGATACGTAATAAAATATATGCTACGTATTACACGTGGTATCAGAGCGGTTACGTGATCAGATTGTTAGAAACAAAAACATTTTTGGTTCTTCATCTCATATGGTTTTTCTTCTATTTTTTATTCGTTTTTCAGTTTTTTTTTTTTATGTATATGATTACATAAAAGTGGCATAAATGAGGTTAGCTATGAAAAACGAGTCGAAAACAAGCTAAACGGAGCTAAAAACGGCATCAAGGAATGCTAGAAATTGCCCTCCCCAGTGGAGGGAGATGGACCATCGAGCGTGTGCGATCGTCGGGAGAGGTGGTACAGCTGGTGCATGTTGTGCATGCCCCAATCGCGTGCCGTCACGTAGCTTCATGGAGCGGCGAACGAGTATCGCTACACACGCAGGACACGACCCACACTCCCACGAGCGTGGAAATGCGGGCGTGTGCGTTGCGACTCGTGGACAGTCAAATTTCCAAAACGCAGATGCGCCAGACGCATATAGCGGGTCGGTTGCACTGACGTCAGTGCTACAGTAAGCTGACATCATCAAGAAAAAAAGTAAAATTTTCAAAAATTCCCATAAAGTATTTCTGGGTCTTTTTGTGTCAGTTTTCAGGTCGGGGAAATTTTTAAAAAGTTTTTTCAATTTTTTCGGATTTATTACGTTAGTAATTAGATTCCGGAAAAGTTTTAAAAGCTTTTTAAAGCTGATTTTGAGTGTAGTTTCATACTCCGAACTACACATAAGGGAGACACTTAAAGTTTCATATCTTGTGTGGTAAGTTCGGTATTCAGGAAAGTACAATGGTCACTCTCATTGAGAATTTTCTAAATAAAAGTCTCAAATAAAATTTAAAAATGATGTTTTCAGTACCTGTATGTGATTATTTGACTGTGCATTTATCTTTTTGCATTTATAACTGATTTTCACATATATTATGCCCATATAAAATGTGAGGATGACATAAAGTTGTATCCCTTGTGTTTGTAGACTTTCTAAGGTACTAATGAAAATGTAGTCATCAAAGTGACCTTTCAAGTCAATTTTTTTGGATTGTTCTGCTCATATGTCGGAGGATGTCTCTGGCTTTACGTTTGACTATTCAGCCCAAAGGTATTGCCTTACATAAGATTTTGAGATGTTCATAAAGGTATTATATGGAAGAAAGTTAGTGCTTAAATGATCTATTCACCTAAAGGTGGTAGTGTCATGAGAGTTGATGATTTGTACTCTAATCACTTTTATGTGTGAGAGTCTAATTGCATATATTATGTATTCAGCCAAAAGGTGTTTCATAATATGTGTGATCGGATTCTCAGTATAGATATTGCTTTAATGTTTTAAGTATCGTTGTTGTCTTGCATTTTACTGATCATTGTCTTTTTCAAATTTTCAGTCACCTTTTCTATGAACAACAATGCTGTCACGATTGAAACCTTGACCGGTTTCAATTTCCAAAAGTGGAAGAAGGATGTCAAGTTCGCTCTAGAGATGGCCAACATCAATACGACGATGCAAATCGAGAGGCCTTCTCCACTCATTGATGCCAGCTCAGAGGCTGATAAAGCAACAATGGCAACGTGAGAGCGGTCAAATAGGATGTGTTATTTGACCATCAAGAGGTCAATCCTAGACCATCTGCTAAGCAGATTGGCGGACACGAACATAGCAAGGGAGTTCATGGATAGCATATCCCTGAGGTATAAAGTGTCTTCCAATATAGAGCAGAGCACTCTAATAAAAGAATTATTCTCCATGAAGTTCACAAGAGAAGGAGGCATTCGGGAGTATACATAAGGATGGTGCACCTTTAGAGCAGGCTGAAGGCACTAGATATACTGATAGCTGACACTCATAGTGCATTAGGCGCTAAATACTCTCCCCCGGGAGTTTGAGATGTTGGCTACTTCCTACATCTCACAAGATGAGAACTGGGATATTAATGCTTTGATTTCCAGTGTGCTGCAGCAGAGGAGAAGATCATGAGTTCTCCTCATACAGCTATGTATGCAGGTGCCAAAGGTAAGGGGAAGGCTAAAATCCAACAGTCTAAAGGTAAGGGTAAGAAATCCTATCCCTCTCCTCAACTTCAGACTAGGCAATCTAGCATTGCAAAGGGCCCACATGAGTTAAAGAGTATGAGGTGCTTCTTCTGTAAGAAGAAGTGGGCATAAAAAGGCTGACTGTTCGAAGTACAAGATATGGAAGGTCAAGTAGGAACTGTCAGGTAATTTCTCGGCCTTTATGATTCATGAATCCAATATAGCTAATAATCACATCAAGTTCTTGGAAATTAGATAGTGGAGCTTCTAATCATATTGCTTCCACAATGCAGGGGCTCAGATCCAAGAGAAGGTCGACTAAAGGAGATGAGAGACTGATGGTCAGCAGCAATAAAGAGGTTGAAGTTTTGTTTGTAGGAGACGTAGGTGTAAACCTCGATACGAGGTTTGTATTAGTTTTATGGGACATATTTTATATAGCATTTTTTAGACAGAACTTGATCTCTGTATCAGTTTTGGATAGAGAGGGTTGTCGTTTTGTATTTGATACTTCAGTTGTAAATATTTTTATTAATACAAAGCATATCGGAAGTGCCTTCTTATCTTACAGATTGTATAGAATGTGTCTTACTCCTAATGAATCCTCTTCTTATATTGCTAAACCTGTTACTTGTAAGAGAGCCTTCATAAAGGACACATCGTACATGTTACAGCATAAATGTCTTGGTCACATTTCCAGGGAGAGGTTGAGAGATTAATAAAGAATAACATTATCCCAACTCTGGACTTCAGTGATCTAGAAACATGTATCGATTGTTGTAGAGGTAAGTTGACCAAGATAAAGAAAAATGAGTCAACTCGTGCTTCTGGTTTATTGGACCTCATACATGCAGATGTTAGTGGTCCCTATTTAGTCACATTGTGCAATGCTAGATATTTTCTGACATTTATAGATGATTATTCCCGCTATAGTTTTGTCTTCTTGCTTAAAGAGAAGTCTGAAGTTCTTGATAAGTTCAAGATCTTTAAGACTGAGGTTGAGAATCAATTGGAAAATTTAATAAAGATAGTTAGATCTGATAGAGAAGGGGAATACTATGGCAGACATGGGATTGTAGGACAAGAAAAAGATCTGTTTGCCAGATATTTGGAATCATTTAGAATAGTGAATTAGTTCACTATGCCAAGTAGTCCTGAGTAAAATGGTGTGATCGAAAGGCACGATCGCACCCTAAAGGACATGATGAGGTCAATGCAGAGCAAGAATAACCGACCCGAATAACTTTAGGGTGAAGCCATTAAGAAGGCATTATATATTTTGAAAAGAATCCCAAGTAAGTTAGTGCCAAAGACTCCTTTTTGAACTTTGGGTTAGAAGGAAGTCAAGCCTTGCACACATTCATGTATGGGGGGCTGCCCTGTTGAGGTAAGGTTATATAATCCTTATGAAAACAAATTGTAACCTCGTTCCACTCGTTGTTATTTGGTAGGATATCCTGACCACTATAAGAGCTACATATTTACTGTAGAGTATGAGGGGCCAGAATAGTGGAATCGCCAACGGCTAAGTTACTAAAATATAATGTCCATGATGAGGGAGAATCTTTACATCCTTAAGGGGATAACAGGACGGATACTATAATTATTGTGTATCTGCCTCTTATACAGTCAGGTCAGGTGGATGAAGGTCCGAGTACTATGCTTGAGCATGCACAAGAACCTACTCCTATTCAGGAAGAAGTTTCTGAGGTACAAGAACCTATGCAGTTGCGCATATCCACCAGATAAAGGTGACCTGCTATCTCTTCGAATTACATAGTCTATTTAGGTGAATAAGACTATGACATAGGACATATTGTGGATCCAATTACTTTTTTAGAAGCCTTTTTTGCGCCCCATGCGGATATGTGGTGGGAAGCAATAAATGATAAGATGCAATCTATGAGGTATAATAAGGTATGGAAGCTTATTGATTTGCCTCAACATTATAGGCTTGTCAATTACAAGTGACTATTTAAGACCAAGAAGGACATACAGGATCAAATTAAGCAATTTAAGGTGTGTTTGGTTGCCAGGGGATTCATTCAGAGAGAAGGAGTTGACTTCAATATTATATTCTCTCTTGTATCCTTTAAAGGATGCATTTAGAGTGATTATGACAATAGTAGCTTATTATAACATGGAGCTACAATAGATGGACGTAGCTTTCCTGAATGGTTATGTGGAGGTCTATATAGAGCAACCTAAAGGATTTCAGGATCAAGATGCAACTGATAAGGTTTGTAAGTTGACTAAATCAATATACGGTTTGAAGCAAACTTCCAAACAATGATCCTTAAAGTTTGGTGAAGTTTTGACCTCATTCGGCTTTTAGGAAAACAAAGTTGAAAGATGCTTATACTATAAGGTCAGGGAGAGCAAAGTTATCTTCATATTATTATACATTAATGATATCTTGCTCGCGTCAAATGATTTGACCATATTGCATGAGGTAAAGCAACTTTTGGCCAAACACTTTGACATGAAGGATTTAGGTGAAACATTTTTTTCCTCAGTATTCAGACTCACCGGGACAGATCTCAACACTCATTGACCCTCTCACAAAGAGCATATATAGAGCTAATGCTACAAAGGTTTAATATAGCTAAATGTAAACCTATTGTAGCACCAATCTCTCATGGCGAGAGATTATCTTTGGCATAGTGTCCAAAGAATGAAGTTGAAAAAGAGGCTATGAAGAATGTCCCATACTCTAGTGCAGTCAGTAGCTTGATGTATGCTCAAGTATGCACTAGCCTGGACATTGCATGCATGGTCGAGGACATTACTTCCTCGACCATGCATGCAGAGTTTGTTGTATGTTATGAAGCCGCTACATAGGCAGTTTGGCTCAAGAACTTGATTTTGAGTTATCTGTGGTGGATTCGATTGCTAGACCCATTCGGTTATATTGTGATAATCTTGCTGCAGTGTTGTTCAGTAACAACAGCAAGAATATCACAGGGTCTAAACATTTAGAGGTCAAATACTTGACCATAAATTCAGAAAGGTGTCGTTGAAGTAGAACATATCAGGACTGAGGAGATGCTAACTGATCCTTTAACTAAAGGACTTCACCCTAGTGTTTGTTAAACATGTATCCGATATGGGTGTATTGAGGTCCTTAGACAGCAATAGTTAGAAATCACTGTATTTTGTTCCTTAAATGTTTGTATATTTTAATATATTATGACATTACAGTTATTTATTAATAAAAAAATCATCTTTTTATCCTCAGTAATAACTTTTGTTGAGTATAGTCATAATATATATGAAAGTCTTAAGATTTATGTTAATATTAAGCATATAAAGTTCATTGGGCATATATACAGATTGACCTTGAACCGATGTCATTTAGACACATGTAGTTTTGTTCGGATATCCTTAAATTTTTACATGACATAGGGGGTATAAGTTTTTTTTATTCACATAAAGGTTCTCTAATGCAATTTAGCATTCAGTTGGAGAACATAAAGGTTTTCTCTAATACTGTTTAGCATTCGATAAGAGAAGACAAGTTTTCTCTAATTCTATTTAGCATTCAATAAGAGAAAACGGGATTTCTATAATGAAAGTTAGCGTATGCGGTTTAGTATAAAGTTAGAGAAATCGAGACCTACAAATGAAGATGATATAGTTTAGATCATAAAAGTATCATCCTAATTTGCCATACTTCATTTTTCCATTCATTTTGGTAAAGTATTAGATATTTGTAATTATATTAGAACTGTGTCACACATGAAACATGTGTTTGATATTTTTCGATATCGAAGACCTTGCGGGATAGAATGTTAGACTTTCATTACCTTTGGATCAAATGTTTTTCAAATTTGGTACTAATAAAGTAGCGTAACTTAACCGAGTTTTCAAACTGTTTTAAGCTTAAGTAAGACTACAATTAATAATTGTCCAAGGGGAAGATTGAAGGACATTTTTGTTCTTTACCTATTAAGTAGACAACATTAATTGTAAATTTGTCTTTTCAATAAATTATTAGTTAATTTATATAATTTGATCCAAATAAGAGTAATAAAGTGACCTAATAAATGATCTAAATCAATTGGTCAAAGTCTGGGTGAAAAATGGATTCGTATTAGTGTAGACTAGATTCATATCAGCCTTGTGATGGAAAAGCCCAATATAAAAGTTGTATAAAGATTAAGGTCTTATGTAGTTGCTCATATCAATCGTAAGTATGCGGAATCTTTGACCTATTAAGAGAGTTTACGTATTAAGAAAACTGTAGAAAGGCCAAAATCACGTACTGGAAAATACTTCCCGTAAAGATCCTGGGAGATTAGAACTCATTTGGTGCTCGGAAACTACTTTAGAATCAAAGATAGAACCAAAATCAAGTATTCTGCATTCCTTCATTTTTAATCTTTTTATGTACGATTCGGGATACGTAATAAGTTATATGTCACGTATTACAGAAGACTGCTTCAGATTGTCGATAAAAATAGAATGATACTAATAAGATTCTATATTTACCAAACTACACATTCCTTAAAACTTTAATTATTAACTATTGTAAATTATTTTATTCTTCGAAATCAATTCCAAGTATAATTTGTAATAATAGTCTTTGAAGTTGAGCTAAGATTAACATTTGTTTTTGGAAAATCTATAAATATTAATATCTATTTTCAATATAAGTCTTTCCAATTATTAAATATGAGTACACATTAACATAGAACATTTTAAAAGTTATACTAAAAATAGTGAGCCACTGAAAGACTTAAAAAATTCTAAATTCAAAATTCAAAAGTGTATAAATGACTAATAACTTAACAAAAAATTAAGTTGGTTGAAATGAAGTTCTTGGTATTTATTCATAATCTTAAAGAATCAACTAGGATGATTTAGATGGCCATAAATCCATAGCTTCATCTTCTCAATTTCTTTTCTATTCTTACTTTTGGGGCCTAAGCATAAAACCAAGAGTAAGTTCGAATAGGTAGAAGCCTTATTAAGCGGGCAGTTCAGGCATTGCACTTATTGCATGTCAATAATGGGTTCCTTTTGTTCTGAAATTGTGATGCAGCTAGACTCAGCTGTTTACATTTTCCCAAGGGATGGTTGCTTAAGATGAGTAAGGTTATGTTTAGTTGAAAGTTTAATAGTATAATAGAATAGAATATTATTTAATTGCTTAAAAAGAGAGTTTATAATAGAATAGAATAGAATGAGATAGAAGATAAATGTTTTATGTTATATTTCATTTCATTTTAAACAAAAAAGATAAAAAAAAACCTCTTATTTGAGAAGTTTATGATATAATATAAAATAATAAATAACTTTACACTATATTATATTATAAATCTTTCATCTAAACAACATTTTACAATATTACATTATAAACCCTTTCGTTCCTCCCAAATAATAATTTTCTAATATTACATCCATTTAAATTCTATTCTATTATAAACTATTTCATTTCAATCTATTTCATACCATTCCATTAAATATTTTATCTCCAACCAAACTTAACCTATGAAATTAGACCAGTACACATTCATGAGATATGTGTATGGTTTCCTTTGCTTCTTGTCCTGAGCCTGCCTTCGTTCACTCTAGGATTGGTCAGTTTTACTTGGAAGACTAGTCAATTATCTTCTTTTTTGATGGTTCCATACCCTTCATAATAGCTCTTTTTTCCCCTGTTCTTTCCTTCTTTCAGGACAGCACAAACTGGATATCTATATATATATATGTCCCCACAAGGCCAACATCAGTGATGCTCGTTAGTTATAGAACAAGAACAATCTCCAAGCAAGACCACGATAGCCAGCTGTGGCGGAGAATTGAATCAATCGATCCTCATTATCATTCTTTGGAAGCCAAACAATAATACCAAAAACCACTCTCCTCAGTCCTCTCCACCAGTAAAAGAAACGAAAAAGCATTAGCCTTAGCAGTGGGTAGGAAAACCGAGGACAGAACAAAAATTGTGGAAAACGCAAGTTTCGGAGCATGTCCATGAATAGTAGAACATGCTTTTATCATTGCATATGCTATTACCTGAACAAATTTCATCTTCTTTCCCCTTTCTACTCACCCCATCACCATCAAGTTTAGGAGTATCAAATACGTGCTTTCTAGCACATTTGAGGAACCATTGAAGAATCAAGTTCGAAACTGCTCAACAACTTTCATCAAACTATATGTCTCCGAGTCTGGCTTAGCACCATCCAAAACCATCCTTCTCAAAAGTTGTGGATTATAAATTTTGGCCTTCACATAGCCCCTTACTAAAGTATTATACACAAAAGTATATCTTGCATACTTTGCTCTCTTAAGTTCTTCAAAAAACTTCTCAGCATTACCTACATCACCTTTTTGTGCAAAACCTTCAACAATTGAAAGAGTGGTCTCCAGCCATGGGGTTGAATTCCTTACTCTTTTGCTTGTTGTCACGTTTGCACCTTTAGCTAGGGTCTTCAATGCTTCATCCACCAGCTCAGCTTTTAAACATCCTAAAGCAAGATTCCTGTAAGTGATTGCATTTGGTTTGCACCCATTGCTCTCCATTTCCCTAAAGATTCTAGTTGCTTTTTTTATGAGCCCATGATTGCAGTACACAGATAGCATGGAATTAAACTGTTCTGTTGATTTAAAGCCTTTTGTTGACTTCATCTCTAGCCAGAGCTCTTCAGCTCGATTAATTTGCCCCATTCTGCCAAATGCTTCAATTGCAAGCAAGTAACTTTTATGCCGAACACAAGGGAGTTCCTGCACAATGCTCCATGTTACTTCTAGCTCCTTCCTCTTCTCCAAACATCCATACAATATAATCAGAACATCTAATGTTGACCAGTTATCTCCTGTGTGGGACTTCTCCACAGCCTCAACATACACTTCAGCAACACTATACAATCTCGCCACTACGTGTGCAGTAGCTAGTATGCAGAAAGTTATTTCATTTGGCTCAACTGTCAATTGCTTCATTTTTCTGAATACTTCCATCAATCGATCAATATTGTGTTCATTTGCTTCAATTTTCATCAGGATGTTGTACGTAGAGACATGAGGAACCACCTTATCAGCCTTCATTTGAGCAAGAATCTTTGGGATCATTTTCCTACTACTAGAGGTTGAATGGAGTATTATGAGGCGATTGAAAATTAAATATGATATGGGATGACCAAGTTCCCTCATTTTCTTCATATAGTCAAGTGAAAGCCTAATAGCACCTTTCTCCAAGCATGCAATGACAAGATTGTTATACAGCAACTCATTCTGGAACTCAAGCGGGACACATCTGAAAAGCTTTTCCCCATGTGATATCCCATGAACTTTTATAGTGAACTCCAGTAGGTAAGAGTAGTCAAGCTCCTTCGGTCTGTAAGGTCTTTCCCTGATCACCCATTCCATTACCTGCAGAAAGATATACAATATGCACTTCTAAGCACGATTGCGCACGAGATTGCTGAAAAACAGATCAAATGCATAACATTATCCTGAAATAATTGCTTTTCTAAATAAACTAATGAAGACTACATCAATAATCAAAGAAACCATGAAGGAAACAAATATTACAGAACAGAAACATTGAATATTTAATTTTTAAGAGAAAAGGTGACAAGAGTACACTTTTACCATGCTTCAACTTTTACTCATGAAAGAAGATAGTCAAAACAATTAAATTATAGGCTCTTCACCATGTACATCCTCAAAAATATTCTGTAAATAATTGAGCTATACATGGAAGATGAGTTAGTACTTATGTTTGAAAATACAACGACCTAACATTCACAAATAAAGTTGCTTTATCATATCCTATTCACTCACCTAGGCATCCTAGTCATACTTCTCTGCTTGCCAATAATTTAAAGGAACAATATCCACCATGATATTACTAACGACACTATAAGGAGGCTAACCTCAAGAGCACGTTTGTTCAAATTAAGCTTCCTCAACCTGTTAATGGTATGGAAAGTGTCACCTTGATGAATGGGATGCCCCTCGCCCATCCAGCTCTGAAAGGCAGACCCAACTGGTTCTCCTCTAGGAAGCTTCTCAATTATCAAAGACAAACACTTGAGTCCTTGTTCTTTTGCTTGGAGAATTTTGTTAACGAACTTGTCATTTGTCATGGTACAGAGAAACCTGGGAAAAAAAGGCAGTGGAAAGTAGTAAGCGAGGTGATTGAAACAACTTGATCAATTGCACGAAAGAATGTGGGCTGCTAAAGGCCTTAGCTCACTTTCTTTTTGGTTTTTCCCTGATACCTCTCCATCTAAAGCTATCTAAACATAAAGCAGAGTCTACCCACTAGGATTTGAGAATTTGACACGTGGCAAATCTTTGAGAATGGAAACCCGACATGACAGTAAGAGCTGAATATGTGGATGATTTCAACATCATAAATACATATTTAAAAATAAATTATGCTGCTACTTAATTAGACAGTATCAAACTACAAAGGAGTCATTTTCAAATAATTAGCCAAATAATCTTGCAAATTAAAAAAAAAAACAAAGGCCCTATGGAAGCAATAATATGTAACCTTCAACGAATGACAAGTTAAAGTTTTGAGGAACCATAATTATGCACTAAAGGTTCTAAGAACAAAGATAAAAAAGGAAATCATAAAATCAGTAGGTGAACCTTCTCCTTTGACGATGAAGTTCAGTTTGAACAGCACCACTGATAAAGCCAAAACCTCCATTTCCTCTCCTGTTAATAGACATACATCTAAATAAGAATCTATTCCAGCAGTTTATAGCGGATACCAAAAGATTTTATACAAGCACATGATATCAGACCAAGTAAAGTATATATCTGAATCGAATCATGCAATATTTGAATTAACAAAATTAATGAAATTTAAAAAAAAAAAAATCAAGCAAATCTCTTGGAAGACACCATGATGTAAGACAGGTAGAAAAGATCTGAACAACAGTATAAACTTCAAATTTGGGGTGCTGGAATCCAGGAAAAAGCACTTAAGATCTATAAATTAGTAAGCACTAAGCAGAACTAAGAATCACTCAAATTCCAAAAAATCACTGCTATAGAGTTTTAGAAATCACACCTAAGACTAACACTCGCTCGTAAGAAGAAAGTATCACACTTGCAGCTAAAAACTCACAATTCATAGAAGACAAGCAGTCTCTACTTCCCCTCTCACAAAAGACAATGTTTAACTTATTATAAAATTCTGCCAACTTAATCCCAGCATAAGGAGTCTTTGAATTCTACTTAAACATGGAAAAAAAAAAAACCTAAACTAATGCTTATTCGCCAGGATACTATTTCCCAAATCGCAAGCCTTAAAGCATATGAATTCACAAACTAAAATATTTGAAAATACAATTAACAGGTACAAGTATAAGAGGGCGAGGCTCTAAAGTCTGGACTACCGATTACACTACAATTTCAAGTTATTGCAACAATTACAGTTGATGAAGTAACAATTGCAGATATTGGGAAAATGCAACAATGGATCAGACTATAACCACAACAGTACAACTGCAATTATGGTTGTAGTACTCAATTTTAAACCTGATAAGAGGGCATCAAAAGCTATGGCTCCAAGATGCCAAAGGTAACATAAGTTATCCTTCCCAGGGCGCGCAAAATTAGGATTTTGGTTTAATTAAAAGGAAGGTGGACTTATCTTCTTATCTATCTGTTGCATTTCGATCCAATTGCAAGGAGACTTGAATCCCACATTGATTAAATACAAAGTTGGTGTAGGATTTATAAGGACTTTGGGCTCTCCACCCTCATAAGCTAACTTTTGAGGTATGGCTCTCTTAAAAGTCCGTAACAATTGGTATTAGAGTCGGCCTCGGAGTAGTGGCCCATGGAGTGGTGGCCTGGCAAGTGTAATGTGTGTGATGTGCCAGCCGTGACCAACATGGCCGTGACCAACGTGGTCGATGGTCCTCATGGGGGGACTAATGTTGCGGTTCGATCCAATTGCAAGGAGACTTGAATCTCACATTGATTAAATACAAGATTAGTGTGGGATTTATAAGGACTTTGAGCTCTCCACCCTCGTAAGCTAGCTTTTAGGATGTGGCTCTCCTAAAAGTCCTTAACACTATCGGGTTTTAAATCATGATAGGTCCATGGGTTTAGGGATTTGTAAATATTATGTTTTTGGATATACCAAAAGCAGAAAAGAGTATCCGAAGGTTATCTATTAATCATTAACCATAACTTAGTATTCAGGCAACAAGAAGCTTACACTGGAGAGCTAACAACTTCAGCTCCTCTAAGTACAGTTGGCCCAAAAGTATTTGGTACTAGTCTATTCTTCTTGTACATAGGAGCCACGAATTCAGCCTAGAAGAAAATTTTAATGCACCAAGAAAACAAAACACGAGCATATTATATTAAAAAATGGTATCAAAATTCTGGAGAAGCTCCTGACTAATCTCAATTTTACCTGTAGCTTTGCCTCCTTTGTATGAGCATGTGCATTGAAGATCTCTACCATAAGTCCCACACTGTCCAATACCAGTTTCATGAGACGTGCCTCCAAATGATGTTGAACTGTATTCACAAGCGCAAAAATCATTTCCTCCTCTTCCTGTTTAAATTACAAGCAACTGATTTTGAAGGAAGTTGGGGTTTCGAAACGGGACGCAGGCGGCATTGACGATTTCTGTAGTATAATTTTATGGAGGAAAGTGAAGGAAACAAGGGGTGGGTAAGGCAACTGCTACTTCTATCGTGGACTTTACTAATCGGAATTTGAGGTTTTGCAACAAAACATGATTTGTCGGGCTAATTGCTAAGCGTTTTATTTCTAGATCTCATGACTCAGGTCCAATGTTTACTTCAATCACTTTAATTTGGTTCACACAATTCCTAATTGCAGAAAGGCTTGGCTCTGTCAATGGCTGAATTGGGGATCCACTATGCGATCTAAGTTCCCAAGCTGTCGCTACCCCCTCTGCTAATTCCCTCAAATTCTGCAGGTATAACTGGATTCACAACTGGTCGCCTGTTTAAGGAAGAGACAAGCTTGGGTTTTACAGGTCCTGGCCATCAGAGCTCCGAGGTTTAGGTAAACGCCACCGTTCCAAATATACAACTTACAAGTTTATACACAGTTGTGGTTCCATCCGGAAAGATTAATCTCCCATGTACCCTATCAATAAAATTTAAATTTTCCAAAAATAATTAAATTTTTTATATTCCTCTTTTAGGTAAGTTGAAATAAAGTGCTTGATGTTTTATTTATGATTTAATTACGATTTTAGCGTAATCTTATAACTAAAATATTTTGTGATTTATATAATAATAAAAGTTCGAATTTTAAGTAATAAAAATATCTAATAACAGTAAAATTGCACCTATAATAATACGATAGTTGATAAATTGGAATTTACCACTTAATGTAATACATATAATATATCTTTAAATCGTTTAATTAATGTCTTTAAGTGTTACTTTTTTTTATAATTACATGTCTATATAGATAAAATCTTTATGAAATACCATTAAACCTTTATTTTCGCTATTCCTTAATATTCAAAATATTTTTCATAAAAAAAATATGGATATATTTTTATCTATTTGAATAAATATAAGCACCGAAAAATTTATATAATTGAACGAATAAAAAGTAGAAATTGTGTTGAAACAAGTAAGAACCATCAATTGAAAAAGAACTTGAGCCATTTGTTAAAAATATAATAAGAAATTATATTTACAGTAAGAAAAAAGGTTGTTAACAAATAGACTATTTTAAAATTATTTATAAAATATATGTAGTTGACATGCAGAGCACGTCATATCAAAAAAAAATTTTTGTTAGCTTACGAAGTGTCCTAGGAGGGTCTCAACTATGAGAAGGCGTCTTTAAGCCATCTACACCTAAACTAATCCCCTCTCATACCGGGTCAACCTGTAAGGGGTAAAGTGCTGGCCAAACAAGTTTCTCCATTTCTAGGACTCGAACTTGAGACCTCTGATTAAGGGATGAGAGTGTTAAACCACTCACACCAACCATGTTTGGTTATATAAAAAATATTTAATTTAAAGAAAGATATGAAAAATTTTTAAAAAGAACTAATTCTGAGATTAAGTTTGAAGCACAAGAAGCCACTCTTAATTTTCAATATGACAGTTACTATCACTAGATGTTTTAACTCCTATCTTGCTATAAATGTATTTTCTTCATAAATTGTCTTTTTAATTTCTTTATAATCAACTTTTCTTTTTTGATCAAAAAATTAGTATAGTCAATACAATCAATATCAGTTAAATCATAAATTCTCCTCTTACTAAGCGCTCTAAATATATGACAGAAAAATGATAAAGTCAATAATAAAGATAAAATTAATGAAAAATAAAACTAAATCAATAAAATTCTTGTTCTTTATCTACCAATTATAAGTAACGTAAATAAAGTCACTATATCTTTGATGTTTCAAACAATTTCACTTTTCTTGTATAAATACGTTTAAGAAATGCTCCAATCATGTTCACATCTTGATGCAGATATTATTTGACTGAGTAATCCAATAATAAATTTTCTTAATGTTATAAAATTTTCACCAAATAATCTTCACCACTCCTCTTGCTTTCGTAATCAAGACAAAAATGTAATATAATTATATAAAAAGATTTGTGATCTTAGATGCATGTAAAGCAAGACTATAAATACGATCCATACAACTAATATTAAAATGAGATTTATATGATGAGAAGCATATGGAGACTAATAAATATGCTCATACTTTGACTATAACAATTACCCAAATGAAACATAATAAGCTACATTATATATAACGAAATGCACAATATTTTTTTGGTCTAACCCACTCGATAACTTCATAAAATAATTTGGATAAAATATGATCACTTTTTACCATATCAGAAGCATAACTAAACTTGATAAAAGTTGTTCTAATATTATAATAAACTAAGAAATTAATCAAGGCTCTTTGTCTTTTATTAGTTCACCCATATGTTATAATAATGCATCATGTTGTTCCTTAACTAGAATTCTATGTATCCTTAATCAATTGACATTCCTTTTTTAAAACTTAAAGTAAAGGCATATGAATCTCATAATAAAAAGTTGCCTTAAATCTGAGACCTATCATTGTTGTAGGATCTATTGCTTCTTGAAAGTAGGGTGAATTTTAAGCATTTAAAGGATTACATGAATGATACAATCATTATGTCCATGCTTGTTTACATCACAAAACAACATCCTTATTAACCAAAATACCTTTTAAACTAGGTTAAAAACCAGGAGTAATTCCTGGAGGAAAATAAGAATAATATCAATAATAAATTTCCTTTTTCGTTTATCTAATACTTATTGTGTTTTATCATCTCCACAAGATACATTATAAACTTCTTTTTTTTTACGTATTGCTATAAATGATTTCCAATCCTCTTACGTACATCAAAGGGCACTTTTTTAGCAAAACATAATGCTACCCTTAATAACAACAAGATCATTCTATAAATTTGTTCCCCTTTAAACATTTTACTACAAACATACAATTTTATTAAGTATTTTCATCAAATTTTTGAAAAGAAAAAAGAATTCATGCTGAATCAAAACTTATCATGATTAAAAAATGTTAAGTTTAGCTAATCTTTTCTGATGATTCAATATTCTTCATTGTAATTCAACTTGAAAATACGAGAGAAATAAATTTGTAATTTTTATACACAATCTCAAGATCTAGACATTAAAAGAAAACAATAAATGTTGAAAAGAGTTGTTCAATTAATACTAGCTAGATACGATTAGGCAGTCGACAAGATTAGTTTAAGATTGAATTATTTTGATTAACTGAAAATAATTGAATTGTTAAACTAAAATAATCATATGTACGCCAAAATGCCTTTATAAACAAATTGAAAGATGAATAAATGTGTTGTATTTTTTTATTGATCAACAACAAAGATATTAGGTCCTTTATATAGACCAACGTACATACATGTGATAAGAGAGCATAAGAATAGAAGTATTATAAATGATAAAACTATATAAAGATTACAGATAAAGACTATCTATAGTTACAGATATGATTATAAAATAAGGTAATTAAAATCACATCTTATCAGCCAGCCCCCCGCC
>JANIIA010000009.1:57552590-57567216 GCA_027478495.1 Erythroxylum alaternifolium | reverse complement strand
ACAGTTATAGGCACTCGGTCACAACAATAACAATTGAAATTGAGTCTCATGTACATTGCATATATAATTGATATGTACATTTAAATGACTAAAATGCACTGCTTGAATGACTTCTGAATGTGAAATATGAAGTGTATGTGATTCAACATGTTAATTAGTGAAATGATGTGAATTGCGTGATAACATGAATTGACGTGTTATGTGATTGAGTGAGCCATCGAGGATGGTCCACTCATTGAGTTCGCAAAACTCAACCCAATATTTGCAACATTTTTTTAGGCTTAGAGGAGATCTCCAGTTAGACAAATTAGAGCTAACCATTGCCTTCAAATAAAAGATAGAGGTCGGGATCAATTAACGTCTGCATTTGTATTTTTTATTATTTTTGTCTTTAAGAATGTATTCCGCAAATATTACCATTGTATGTGAATAATTCTGTTTTGTAATGACTTTCCAAATTGGAAATGTTTGTAAATAAGGTTGGTCAATGAGTGTAATAATAATTGTGACTTTGATGTTTACAAAAAAATGGGCCCAAATTTGATTAGTGGTTTTCGGTAATATGCATGTGATGTTTGAAGAGAGAAAAATTTTCAATGAGTTTGATTGTTTGACTGCTCTAGTACACCGCTTTCACCGGACGTGCGTCCAATTGTCCTAAGATGTATGGATACGTGCTCGGTGAAATCGGGGTGCTACATTTAACGACCAATCGAGCTTTATATCATTGAATAGATCCATCATGATTTCAGTTGGTACGAAAGACCTATTTACCAACAATGTTGGCATTTGGTAGAGGAGGAATGAGAATCCAAGTATGATTGCAATGAAGAGTAGTGAATTCATCAAGCATGGCTTGACGCTAGTATGGAAATTTATTTGCATGAGTAAAGGACGTGGGATCAAAAGTGATAATAGTTGTGGAATAGGTGATATAATCAGTAAATGAGCAAGGAACATGGGTGTGATCACGTGTGCGAGTGACCATAAAATAAAAAGGTGGTGGTGGAGGAGTAGGGGAAAATGGAGAAGGAGGTGGAGGAGGAGTAGGGGTAAAAGGTAAAGGTAAGGAGAGAATAGTAGGAGGAGAATGGTTAGATGAATGATTAGACGAGAGTGTGGAGTAGTGAAAAACATGTTGGAGGTAACAACATGATGAGAGATATAAATTTTGTAAGTTTGAGGATCAAAACAACATTAGCCTTTATACTTAGAGTAGTATCCTAGAAAGATACAGGAGTTAATTTAGGTGTGAGTTTATCAACTCCGGTGGAGCCTAAAAAGGGAAAGCGCGTGTATCCAAAGACTCAAAGATGAAAGAGATTAGGTTTTGAGTGAAAGAATATTTCATGAGGAGACTGATGAGTAAGAACATGAGTAGATAGAAGATTAATGAGGTAAACAACAGTGGAGAAGGCTTCATACTAAGAAATTTTTGGTAGAGAGGCATGCAAAAGGACGGTAAATCTTGTTTTAGTGATATGATGAATTTTACGTTCAGCAAGATCATTTTGTTATGGAGTATATGGATAAGAGATATGATAAGTGATTCGATGGGTAGTAAGAAATTGGGTAAAGACACCATTGATGAGTTCTAGAGCTCCATCGTATTGAAAGGTTTTGATAGTGGTGGAGAAATTGTTTTCAGTTGTTTTAAAAGTTTGAAAACATAGAAGAGCATATGACTTTTGTACTATGGGAAAAATTCACGTAAAATAACTGTAATTATCAATAAAGATAATAAAGTACCAATACCTAGAGAAAGAAAGAGAAAGGGAAGGTCCCTAAATATCACAGTGAATGAGTTGTAAGGGTTGTGTAGAAAGACGAGAGGATATTGGAAATGAATGACAAACACTTTTTTCTTTAAGAAAAGAAGTACAAGACTTAATAACATTTGAGTTGACTGGTAAAAAAGAAGATAAACTAGATAACGTAGGACAACTTGGATAACCAAGACGCTGATGCCACAAATCCAAGGAGGTAGTAGTAGCAATGAGGGAGACATGATTGTGAAAAGATGATGGAATCTTCAAGGGATATAGATTATTATGGAGCAGTATTTTGGTTTGAAAGTCCTTCACAATGTGACTAAATGGATTTAATTTAATAAGATACAAATTATCATAAACAAATTTAACAATAGATAACAAATTTTTGGTAAGAGTAAGAACAACCAACATATCACAAAGATGAAGAGGATAAGAATAATTTGATATAGTTAATTTACTGGTAGAGATGGGAAGAGTTTGCCATTACCAACGGCTACTTGGTTGGACTCATCATACGAGGAAATGGATTCCTCAATGCGAGAAATAGGGGTCATGTGAGCTATAGCTCCAATACCAAGTAGCCATTTAGAGATTGTACTAGAGTGAAGATGTGAGTTGTGTGTGTTAGGCTAAACATTCATGGTAGTAAACATTGTAGAAAGATTGTTATTAATATATCAAGAATCATAATTGCGATTACGAGACACAGAATAGCAAAAATGACAATGGGCAATAATGTGGCCCCATTTCCTACAAATTTAACAGTAAGTGGGTTATTTAGTGGACCTGGAAAAATGACTTGAATTGCATGCAAAAGGTTGAAATTGAACCTGGAATTGTTGGGGTCTAGAGGTCTGATGTGGGGACCCGTTAGGGTAGATAGGCCCAGAAGGTGGCGCCATCTATATAACCAATAAGGTCAGAAGTAATTAAAATAGCCTCAATTTGATTTTTCGAAACTAGATAATTTGTGGAAACTAGTGGAGTCGTGAGGAAATTGGAGATTTGATTGAACGGTAATGTGGGTGTGTTGATGTTTGCCATTGATTATCTGATGAAATTGTGTTATCAATGCCCTTTGAGATAGTTTTACCAAAGTGTGGATTGGTTTCTGGAGATGTTGATGTTGTAGCTCAAATTGTTGCTTACCTTCTGAACGTTGTTGGTGTTATGTAGGTGGATTTGTTTTCTGGAGATGTTGTGTGTGTTTATGCTATAAAAAAATGTGCTCGATTGTGAGCTTTAATACCATGAAATATAAATAAATGTATTGTATTTCTGATTGATTAACTACAGAGATATGGGGTCCTTTATTAGCAAATGCTTCAACATTGTTAGTGGATTTCGTGAGTTCTGTAACTTCTTAATTAAATAGCATGTTAATTTTGTTAATATTATCTAGTTGTTAGTGAAGGATTATGTGGGCTGTTTCCCCACTACCTAGTTAGTTGCTTGGTTTTAGTTTAGTAGGTTTACTTTAAGTCTATTTATATAGTTAAACTCTTGTGTTATTTTATGTGAAAGGCAACAAGTTCGTGTAGTATCTTTAATTACTCCTCTGCTACATTTATCTTTTTTTTCCTAACATGATGTACATACATGTGATAAGAAAGAATAAGAATAGAAGGATTATAGATGATAAAACTATCTAGAGATTATAGATAAATACTATCTAGAGATTATAGATAAAGACTATCTATAATTGCATATATGATCAGAAAATAAGGTAGTTAACATCTTATCACAAATGAAGCTAATTCATTGATGGTGGTCAATGCTATTGGAACAACATTCAAAAGACGTAAGTTTTTCCTATCGATTATACAAAAGTTATTGTCATAATTACGATTCCAAATAGCAAAGTGAACAATGGTGATTGGTACTTGGAATACGAATATCAATGTCTTTAAATGTGAAGAACCATACAAGTTTAAATGAAGTGCTTAAGAAAATACTGGCTAGATGAAAATGATAATAGAATAAAGATTGATGTTTTAAATCAATCAACAAAAAAGAAAAGAAAGAGAATGCAATATACAATAGATAGTTTAAGAGGATCCATGTTCAAATATAAGATTTTTATTTGTCGTACAACTATTAAGTGGCTACATCAGATCATAGTTATTGTCATGTGTATGAATATAGCAATTAAATATTGCATAAAAATACAAGTATGAAATTCCTTTGATTTTGCACTACCTACACCATCATAATTTTTGTAATAGACAACCAATTTGAGAGGGAAAAGATAAATACATTGAACTTGGTGGGGTTTCCTGCTAGCTTTGAACTTGGTGGCCTTGAAACAATCTAGTTTCCACCCTCTCAAAACCATTTGTTCTTTCTTTGACATCATCAAAACAGTATTTTAGAGTGTATATGGTATAAAATTAGTTTGCAAGGGGAAGCACTATGTAAAAGAAAGTAGTTTGAATGAATCTCACACCATAAGAACTCAATCTAAAATTGGGATGAAGAGTTGAAAACCAAAATCTGTTTTAGATTAATCTTCATAATGACAAATTTGATGATGCTTTTTTGCACTTTATCATAGTTATTACAAGTCCATGCAGCTAACTAACTAATACCTCATCCTCAAACATTAGTTACTTATTATATGCGATATATAGTTATCCACTTAATTGTGCTTAGAGACTTAACTATAAGAAGTTATACTTATTATATTCACTACTTGAATTAATTAATTAACATAAGCAATAATTTAGTTGATGGGAAATGGGAAAGCCAAGTATAACGGATTTAATAGGTTAGGTTCTACTATTGGAAGCTTAAATTTTTGTAAGCACCAGTTGTAGACCATAGACTGTTTTAGTTTAATCTCCTCAATGCCAAATTTGCTTATAATCCTTTGCATTTCATCTCATTGCATGTCTATGCAACTAATTAACTAGGTACTGCTAGCAAGAAATAAGTTCCAGTGCTTATAACACTACCTTTTCATTTTTGGAGAAGCTCTAGGTGAAAAATAATGCTCTTGCATGCACACAAACATATCATATGCTTATCTTAAGTCTTCGTTTCTCCTTGTTTTTCAAACTATCACTAATTATGTTTGAATTATATACAACTTGGAAAACTAACAAGGTTTCTTTACATCATTTTAAAGGCAATTCAAGGAGTGAATGCATTAGAGAGAGAAGCATAATGCACTAATGTCTATGAATTACTTCCATAAGTTTGTTACTATGTATATTAAATTTAGAAAATTGATGAACCCAAAGATAAAGACAAGCCTTACATTGGAGGGTCTCCATCTCAGTAAGTCCAAGACCATATCTCTCCATCTTCTCTAAACCCTATGTTAGAAAAAATAAAAATAATAATTTAATTGGAAAAGCTTATTTGAGTGCAAGGCGTTGTGAAAAATCACTACCCTAAGTTGAAAATTCCCCCTCTATAGTGCAGCAGAATAGTGGGATCTGACCCCAGGGTTAACGCCTTCTCCACCAACTTCGGCGCACTCTAAAAGGTGGACTAGGAACTGTCTCCAAGAATTAATAAAAACAAACAAAGTAGAATAGACAAGATAAAATTATGTGTCTTGTTTTTTTAGAGAATGAGAAAACGTGTAATTGTTGGAATTAGTAAAAGAGTAGAAGTGAGGGGGTTTTTATAATGGAAACAATGTAAACGTTGGATAAGAGACGTTGGAGCATAATTAAAGTACATAAACATTATCAACGTTCATAGTGAATGTTGGTAACGTTATTGTCAAGTTTTTTGGAGACCACATCAATAATCCCCACTTGGTCCAAAACTTGAGAAACAAACTGTAACAATAAAAAAACTGAACAATCAGGTGAACTAAGTTTTGAACCTGTTGTGTAAAGATATTCAGAGACAGAACCTGCTAGAGAGTTAACAGCCTCAAACTGCCCTGATCTCATGATCGCTCTAGAGAGATAGCCCAAATACTCTCATAGGAAGGTGGCCAGCCCCCTACAATCACGTAGATGAGTCCATCAAGTGTGTACTGCTCACACTACCCAAACTTGGGCTGTGGAACTCATTAAGGATTATACAATCCAACCTCATCAAATACGGTAAAGTCATACTAGGGATGTAATTCAACAACTAAATATATCTCAGTATTATACCATAAACAAAGTACAAGTAAGTAGTCACCACATAATTTCGTTTGACCAATTGAACTTGGTTTCCCAAGATGGGTGTCCATCATGAGGTTACGACATAATTGGGCTTAACCCCATCCCTTTAGCATGTTTTGAAACTAGTTTCCTACTCAAAGCTTTTTTAAACGAATCTACTAAGTTTCTCTCTGACTTGACATAATTTAGAGAAATTTTACCATGTCTAATTAAAGTATAGAAAATTTTATGCCTCAATCTGATATGTCTACTTTTGCCATTGTATACCTTGTTCTTAGCAACATGAATGGCAGCCTGTGAGTCATAATGAAGAAACACATAAGGAATTGGTTTTTCCTAAAGTGGGATATCTACTAAAAGATTCCTTAGCCACTTAGCTTCCCATCCTACTAACTTCAAAGCCATAAACTCAGCCTCTACTGTTGATCTCGTAATACATGTTTGCTTGGATGATTTTCAAGGCACTCCAGCTCCTACCAAGGTACAAACATAACCACTGGTAGAGTGTATATCATCACTCTCTGTAACCCAGTTAGCATCAGAATACCCCTCCAATACAGAAGGATGACCACCAAAAGACAATCTATAATGCATAGTACCTTGCAAATACCTCAACAAACGAATCAATGCATTCCAATGCTCTTGACTAGTATTATGAGTATACATACTAACTCTACTCACATAGTTTGCAATATTAGGATGAGAATAGTTCATCAAGAAAATCACACTACCAAGCATTTTAGCATACTCAGCTTAGTTTACACTATCACCAAGATTTTTATTTAAAGCAACACTAACGTCATAGGGAGTCTTGACTAGATCATCATCATAGTAGCCAAACTTCTTCAAAATTTTCTTAACATAATGAGTTTGATTCAACCTAAATCCAGAGTCAATCCTATCAACTTTGATTCCCAAAATAAAGTCCACAGGTCCAAGATCTTTTGTATTAAAAGAAGACTTTAGCAAACTCTTAGTAGTATCAATGATAGATCAACTAGTACCAAAAATATGCATATCATCCATATAAAGAGTTATAATTACATAGCCATTGATATCATATTTCACATAACTATAAGAATCAGCATCACAAAAGGTGAAACCATATTGGAAATTTTCACTTTCAAATTTCTCATGCCATTATTTGGGAGCTTATTTAAGTCTATACAAAGACTTAACCAACTTACAAAACTTTTGTTCTTGACCAGGTACTCTAAACCCCTCAGGCTGGACCATAAAAATTTCCTCATCTAGATCACCATTCAAGAAAGTAGTTTTAACATCTATTTGGTGCACATGAAGTTTAAATACTGAGGTAATAGCAAACAACATACTTATAGATGCAATTTTAGTAACAGGAGAGTAAGTGTGCAAAAAGTCCAATCCTTCTTTTTTTTAAAGCCTTTAATCACAAGTCTTGCCTTGAACCTCTCAATGGTTCCGTCAGGTCTCAATTTCTTTTTAAAAATCCATTTACATTCTGAAGGCTTACACCCTCGAGGTAAATCAAGTAAAACACAAGTTTTATTCCACAAGATTGACTCTAACTCACTATCTATAGCTTCCTTCCAAAATGTAGCATCCACAGATGTCATTGCTTCTTAATAAGTTTTAGGATCTTCCTTAATAATATAAGTCACCATAAAAACATCATCTATCTCCTCAGGTTTTGTCACCACAAAGGAAGTAATAAAATTAGAACCAAAACTAGTGGGTACTTTAGTTCTTTTGCTCTTCCTTAGTTCAACAATTTTCTCTTTTTCTATGTCATCATTGGTAGAAGAACTAGGGACAAATCCTCTAAGAACTTGCACATTTACTTTCATAGGAAATATATACTTAAAGAACATTACATCTCTTGATTCTATAATTGGTCCATAAGTGTTAGATCCCTCTTCTTTAACCATAAATCTATAGGTAGCACTATTAGAGGTATATCCCACAAAAATTGAATCGACGGTATTATGTCCAATTTTCTTCCTTTTATGTTCAAGTAGAGCAACCTTAGCAAGACCCCCTACACTTTCAAAAAGTGCAAGTTAGGTGGATTACGTTTCCAAATGTCATAAGGGGTTTGATCAAGTTTCTTATGAGGGACTCTATTTAGAACATAAAGCTGAAAGAATAGCACATAAAATCAGGTAAACCAGAAGAAATCAACATTGCATTCATCATATCCTTAAGTGTTCGATTTTTAGTCTCAGTTATTCCATTTTGTTCGATGTATAAGGGGTTGTAAGCTCATGAATAATCCCAACTTTTGCACAATAATCAGTAAGGAAATCAGTACTATACTCACCACCTTAATCAGACCTTAATCTTTTAATTTTCCTTTCTAATTGGTTTTTAACCTCAGCTTTTTATTTTTTAAACATTTCCTCTACATCACTTTTATCTTTCATTAAGTAAATCTTAGTAAATCTAGAACAATCATCTATAAATGTAATAAAATATCTCATGCCTCCTTTACTCATACAATTCTTAAAATCACCCAAGTCTGTATGCACCAAGTCTAACAATTGTGACTCTCTCTCGGTCACTAACTTGAAAGGTTTCTTAGAGTGTTTAGCCTCAACACAAATTGACATTTTTCCATTTTAATAGTGATCTGGTTAGGTAACAAGTTTAAGCTTTGCATCCTCTTAAATGACCTCACATTCACATGCCCAAGTTTAGAGTGCCATAAGTCTAAAGACTTAACAATATAAGCAGAAGATGTAGAGACAACAATATAAGCAGAAGATGTAGAGACATTCATTTAAACGTCAAATAAAAATAAGCCCCCATTACAAAACCCTTTTCCAACAATGTTCCCATTCTTAGTCAGAACTAGCTTATCATAATCAAAGGTTAGTTTAACACCAGCTTTGTTAAGAAATGCACTAGAAATCAAGTTTCTACGTACATCAGGAACAAATAAAACATTTTCTAACGCCAACACTTTTCCAAAAGTGAGTTTGAGAGTGACCTTCCTAACTCCTTGGACAATAACTTTGCTAGAGTTACCCATGTATACGAATTCACCATCAACAGCATCATTCAACTCTTTGAACAGGTCCTTATTGGTGCAGATGTGATGTGTAGCTACTGTGTTAACTATCCACTCGACCAAATTTCCAGCAAGGTTGAGTTCAAATACTATAGAAATAATAACCTCCTTGTCATTACCAACTTCAACTATATTAGCTTAAGGCTTACCAAAGTTCTTATGGTTACCCCATTGGTATCCCATCTGGTTTCCTTCCCCAATCTGTCACGATTTTTGTCCTTGGCCTTTTTTCTCATAGTTGATTCTAGCTTGACAATTGGCTTAAACTGACCCTGTTTATTATTGAAAGACTTGTTTTTTCCACCATTCTTCTTAAAGGTATTAACATTTTTTTGTTCTACCAAATGAGCCTTAACAATAAGGACAATGGTGAGTGTTTTGGTCTTATCTTGTGTACGGTTGTCATCCTCAATCTTTATATGTACTTTCAACTCCTGAAGCTTCATATCTTTCTTCTTATGTCTGAACTGGTTTTATACTCATTCCATGAGGCAGGTAGTTTCTCAATAAGGGCATTAGCTTGAAACAACTCACACATATTCATACCCTCGGCAAGGATTTCAGTAACGAGATTTTCATACTCATGTAATTAGTCCATAATTGGCTTATCATCAACATCGGTAAACTTTAGCCACTTAACAACTACATATTTCTTAGTACTAGCATCATCTATCCCATATTTCACTTCTAAAGCATCCCAAATGTCCTTAGCAGTTTTGTACTTGCAGTAGATATCAAACAAAAGGTTGATCATATGGTTGCGTAACACTCCCCTAACGGTACGGTTATCCTTAATAGTCTTAGGGTCGATATTATCACTAGGAATCTTTTGAAACAGTATATAATCGATTTCGTATTGCTGAAAGTAAAAAAGAATTTTCTTAAACCATCTTTTAAAGTTTCTCCTATTTAGAGGCTCTAATCTAATAAGGTCACGTATAATTTTTGGGGTCATAATGAAAGAGGCAGAACCTATGTAGGGAACAATAAGTGCAGAACCTAGATTTGTCTCATTCACAGATGACATAATTCTAACTTATTCCAAAATTAAATACACAGTAGTAAAAAAATACAAAAATTTTCAACAACCAGTAGCAAACTTGAAAACAGTAACAAGTAGAACAATATAATTTATGACAGCAATAGTAACGCAACAAATAATTTTCTGACTTAGATTGTTAGCGAAAATAGCAATAATAATTTAATTGAAAAATCATATATGAGTGCAAGGCTTCGTGAAAAATCACAGCCCTAAGTAAGAAATTTCTCCTCTACGGTGTAGTAGGACAATGAGATCCGACCCCAGGGTTAACGCCTTCTCCACTAGCTTCGGTGCACTCCAAAGGGCAAAGTAGGAACTGTCTCTGAGAATTAATAAAAAAACAAAGTAGAATAAACAAGATGAAACTATGTGTCTTGTTTTTTGAGAGAATGAGAAGATGAGTAATTGTAGGAATTAGTAAAAGAGTATAAGTGAGGGGATTTTATAAGTAATTGTAGTAATTGTAGGAAAATGTTGGATAAGAGATGTTGGAGCATAATTAAAGGACATAAACGTTATCAACATTCATGGTGAACGTTGGTAATGTTATTGGTAATGAAGTGAATGCTAGTTCCGATAGGTTGAAAGGCTCAATAATTGGAAAGCACGATCCCCAATTTATTTGAGATTTAAATCATAACTTTTAATATAATCACCAAATATATGTTTACACACATTACAAGTCTTGCAGAAGCTAACATCATATTCCCCAATTCTCCTTTGTGATGAATCAATATATAATTAAAGGATTCCATTTGCCTAGAAAACAACCAATTTCACAATCACCAGTTTTTCTCATTGTTTCTTAGCCTAAAAATATCAATCACAACTCAGGAAACTCAACGTCTTTAAAATAGAATCATAAATCAGAACAAAAAAAAGTTACAAATGCTATAATATTGAACCAAACAAGAAAGACCAAAATGGAAAGAAAGAAGACAAAAGTCTAAAAACTAAAAAAACCCTAATCCTTATATCTTTTCTATTTGTTAGTATGAGATTTGGCTTTAATCACTAGCAAAAGAAAGAAACAATTTGTTGGCACAAGAATCAAAAGGATAATATACATATGGAGAACCCACACATAAGAAGTTAAGATAAAAAAACATTAAAGAAAACTGCTTCAAATAGGAGATTAGTAGAAAAGATCTAACAAAAATAAAGAATTACTAAAGAGGTTAAAGTTTATTTGGAGATAAGAGACTGAAATAGAGATCCAAGATTAAACAAAACTTAAGAATTTTGTGGGAGATGGAGACTAAAACATGTAAGGATTTTTTAATAAAACATGTGGGCTTATATGTGTATGATTGTGTATAAAGGCTATCATATAAAGTTGAGCCCAATTAATTAAAGTGGTCTAATATAACTATCGTATTTTGAGCTTTATGTATCTATTTTAAATGTGGGCTTTATATGTGTAAAGACCGGGTTTATAATTTCTAGTTTTATGATGGGCCAAATTAGAAATTAGATTAGGGTTTTACCCTAATAAAATTAGTTATGGTCTCGAAATTAAACGTATGCATAATTCTTTTCTGACACCCCATCATTAGAGAGAAAACAGAGAGTTAGGGGAAAACTCTAAAGAAAAGACTATGTTTTGAGCTGATAGGATTGTCAGTGTTATTGCATTAAGAAATTGAAGTTATAATGCTTTCATACAGCTTATACAAAATTTGGGTATTTTAATTTCAAATTTTGGTAATTTAAAGAAATATATAGCATTTGAAATTAAATTAATTGAAGCAACATGTTGCCAAAGCAGCCTCTCTTTTGCAAATTAATTTTAACTTAGAATGTTAAAAAGTTTTGTGCGTATGTTATTCATGCGAATATTGACTGACCCAAAGGAAAGTTAATATTTGGCCCGAATTGCATATACACTTATGGTGGTAAATGTGTGGCAATTATTCAGTATAATATGTGAACATTAAATTGGTCTAAAGAAAGGTTTATTGGTTGACATGCCTTATTACCAGTGTTTGATCATTACACCAAGTTATCACTTACAAGTTAGTATTTTCGTCTAAAGACTAAATATTAATGTTGTGTTAGGTATCTTGTGATAGGGTCCTACCATTATCTGTATATAATTAATTTGGCATATTATAGTGTTGTTATGTGATTAATTAGATTTTGATTGTTTTGTTCTCTATTCAGTTCCTGGTTCTACTACAAATATCTCTGGTAGTGTTAATTCAATTCCTATGCTTAATGGCACCAATTTTAAATCATGGAAGGAGAATGTTTTGATTGTTCTCGAAGTCATGGACTTGGATCTTACTTTATGAGTTGATCAACCTAATCCACTTATTGGTGAGAGTACCTTTGATCAAAAGAGGGAGATCAAAAAGTGGGAAAGGTCGAATCATCTGAGCTTGATGATCATGAAACGTGCCATTCCAAAAGTTTTTCAGGGCACTATATTCGATCAGATTACTACGGCTAAGGGTTTCCTTGACGATCTTAAGAAAAGATTTGCCAAAAATGAAAAGGATGAAATAAGTATACTTTTGGCAAAGTTTATCTCAATAAGGTATATAGGAAAAAAACATAAGAGAGTACATTATGGAAATGTCTCACATTGTTTTAAAATTAAAAGCACTTAAGTTGGAATTATCCGAAGACTTGTTAATACATCTGGTTTTGAAATCCCTTCCGGCACAATACAGTTAATTCAAGGTGAGCTATAACTTTCAAAAAGAGACATGGTCTCTTAATGAGCTTATCTCACATTGTGTCCACGAAGAGGAAAGGTTAAAGCATGATAAGGCAAAAAGTGCTCACTTAGCCACAACATCTAAGGACAAAAGGAACAAAAGAAAGAAAACTAAGGAAGTTGTGATTCCGGAAATATAAAAGAAATAGCAAAAGGATGAAAATCTAAAATGTTGTTTATTTTGTGGAGTTGAAGGTCATATAAAGAAGCAGTGTTCCAATTATCATGCATGGCGTGCAAAGAAAGGTATGCTTCTTATTTTGGTTTATTCTGAGGTTAATTTGACTTCGGTACCTAGACACACATGGTGGTTAGATTATGGTGCAATAACTTACATCAGTGTGTCTATGTAGGGTTGCTAGATTTGCCGAAAACCAAGTGATGGTAAAAGATACATCTATATAGGTGACGACAAGTCGGTAAAATTCGAAGCAATAAGGATTTTTAGATTATTATTAAGAACTAGATTTTATTTGGATTTAGTTGAGACTTTCATTGTACCATCTTTTAGATGGAATTAACTTCTATTTCTGCTTTAGACAAATATGATTATTTTTATTCATTTGGAAATGGAATATTTAGTCTTTTTCAAATTCAAATTTGGTTGGTGTTGATTCTTTATCAGGTTACGATAATCTATATATGCTTGACACTAATGCTTCATTTAATGAAACCTTGCATATGGGTACATAAAGTTTAAAGCACAAATTAACCAGAGAGAATTCTACCTCATTGTGGCACAAGAGATTAGGTCACATCTCTAAAAGGAGAATTAAGAGACTTGTGTCCAAAGGAATTCTCGATCGCCTTGATTTTACAGATTTTGCTACTTGTGTTAATTGCATTAAGGGGAAACAAACAAATGTCAGGAGATTGGGTGCCAATAGGGCTTCAAACGTCTTAGAACTTATCCATATGAATATTTATGGGCCATTCCCTATGGCATCTTGGAATGATCAACCGTATTTTATAATGTTCATAGACGACTTCTCGCGATATGGCTACCTTTATCTCATCTATAACAAATCACAGTCTTTAGATGTGTTTAAAAACTTTAAGACTGAAGTTGAGAACCAACTCAACAAAATGATTAAAAGTGTCAGATCTAACTGTAGTGGTGAGTATTACGGTAGATATGACGGATTAGGTGAACAATGTCCAGGACCCTTTGCTAAATTCCTAGAGGAATGCGGTATCGTCCCACAGTACACTATGCTAGGTTCACCTAGCATGAATGGTGCTACTGAAAGATGAAATAGAACACTCAAGGATATGGTGAGGAGTATGATTAGTCATTCTACCTTGCCAGAATCACTCTGGGGAGAAGCATTAAAGACCGCAACATATATACTTAACAGAGTTCTAACTAAAGCAACTGATAAGACCTCTTATGAACTTTGGACAGGCAAGAAGCCTAGTTTAAAACGCTTATACATTTTAGGATGTCCAACTGAGGGAAGGCTTTAAAGGCTAAATGAAAAGAAACTGGACTCAAGGACTATTAGTTGTTACTTTATTAGATATTCTGAAAGATCCAAGGGTTACAAGTTTTATGATCCCACTACTAAGGAAATATTTTAGACAAAAAATGCCCATTTTTTTAGGATGTTGAGTTTGCAGGGGGAGAAAGGATTAAGAACTTTGTTTTTGAAGAGGAACATGTTGAAATTCCTCTAATTGCTATTGACAATAATCAGGGTCAGGTTTCCATTCCTGACATTGTTTAAGAAGCAATTCTGGATCAAGACAATGTCATAAAAACTCCTCCCCAAGTTCAACAACTTGTTCTAGAAGAACAAACTCTACAACGTTAAAACCTATGCCATTAAGGAGATCTACTAGAGAGAGGAGAAGTGCAATTCCAGATGATTATGTTGTATTCTTCAAGAACATAAAGTTGACATTGGTATG
>JANIIA010000009.1:57527739-57541082 GCA_027478495.1 Erythroxylum alaternifolium | reverse complement strand
GCCTTTTCTTTCTCTCACTAGAAAAAGATTGTGAGCTTTTGTTACAGTAGGGTTAGCTCTCTTTGTATCGCACTACAAAATTTCTCTAACTTTTTCTAACTTTCTAAGATTTCTCTAAGATTGTAACATCTTCAACTACTACTAGTATTTATAGCCTTCGTCTCTAACTGCTTCTTGATCTTTGATAATCGTTTCTTGATTCTTGATAACTGCGATAACAGTCATTTAGTTGAGTTCTGTAACTAACTCTAACTAAATAACTCTGACGTGCTAATGTATCTTCATGGTATTGTCTATGTCTTCTTTGCGTCTATGTTGCTTTTGCGTCTATGTTGACTTTGTGTTTATGTCTGCATCTGTGTCTATATTTGTGTCTGCATTGTCTTTGCATCTGCATCTATATTTTGATTTCACGTCTGCGTCTGCGTTTGTGTTGTGATTTTACCTTCGCGTCTGCGTCTTTGTTTTAACTTCGCATATGCGTTCTATACTTTGACTTCGCATCTGCGTCTGTGTCTTTGTTGTATTTGCATCTATATTTCGACATTGTGTCTATACTGACTTTGCGTCTATGTTTGCGTCTGCCTCTATATTTACTTTGCGTCTATGTTTCCTTCTGCGCCTGTGTTCTGTGTTTTGCGTCAGCGTTTGCACACTTAATACACTTATCAAAAACGTTCTTCGTTTTTAACATTATTATTATTTGATTGTCATCAAAATTAATCATCGTAAAGTCCTCTTGACTTAACAAAGGTTAGATAAGGAACTTGTAATGCACAAATGATCTCAGATTTTCCTAAAAGCAAAGCTTCATTTTAAAATCCTCTTTTCTCTGATAATCCCTTAATCATGGTACAAAATATGACCTCATTATTAATTTATATTTAAAAAAATTTAGTAAATGGTGAGGGATTTAATAAAGTAATTCTTAAAGGTTTTGGTGTTGGAAGTCATAGTCATAAGAAGTTCATATGTATGAGGAAGCTCTAACAGGTGAAGTAAGAACTCAAGAAGGTTAATAGTAAGAATTTTAGTAATATAAGAAAGGATGTTTATCATATTAGAGAGGAAACTCAACAGGATTCAGTTACTTTTTTTACCTGAATCCATCTAATACCAACTTGCAAAATGAGAAAAAGATTTCTTTGATCAATTACAACTAAGTGGTATAAGTAAACCTCTCCTTATTTAAATAAAGAAAAAAACTTCAGTGGCTCAATAAGGGTGCTAAGAACTCCATTTTTCTATAAGTCAATGATTGTTAGAAGAAATGCCAATACTTTGACCTCTCTAATGATGGAAAATGGTTCTATAATAGAGTCCCAATCTGAACTAAAATATGAAGTCTTTTCCTGTTTCTCTACTGCCTATGGCTCTTCTACTTATTGCTCATCCTTAGTGTAGTTTCTTTAAAATATTATTAGGGAACATATTACAACACAAGAGAAGGACCATTTCATCAGACATTTTAATACAAATGATGTTGAAAGAGTTTTTTTTTGGCTCTTAACCCTATAAAGCCCTAGTTTTAAATGACTTAATGCATTTTCTTTTAGAAATTGTAGCCTTGAATCAAAGACTTGGTAACAGAGGTTGTACTAAAATTCTTTAAGTATGAAAAGTTTTTAAAGGAGCTCAATAAGACCTTTGCATGTCTTATCATATAAGAGTATTTCCAAGTTAAGCTCAGATAGACTCAAAATGTTTTAGCTCATTATATTGATAGACTTAAAATGTTTTAACTCATTATATTGATCCTTCTTAATGGAAATTCATGAAAGTGAGACAAAATGAGTATAACATTTTGTTAGCTCAAAAGCTATTTAAGAATTATTATAGGAAGTATTCCAGTAAGAATTATGCTATTAAAATTGACTTCCATAAGACATTTAATTCCTTAAATTCAAATTTCAACCTAAACTTTTTAAAAGCATTTAAATTCCCCACTATCTTTATGAATTGGGTTGATCAATGCATCTCAATTGTGTCATTTGTTAATAAAGAACTTACCAGTCTCTTCAAGAGTACAAGAGGGTTGAGGAAAGGAGATCTGTTTTCTCCATACCTCTTCATTTTATACCTCAAAGTCCTAACTAAACTCATTAAGCTTGTTATTCACTAAGAGAAACACGTAAAATTTCACTCAAAATGCAAGAGATTGGATATTTGTAGCCTTTTTTTTGTAGATGATCTTATTCTTTTCGTAAAAGTTGATGCTTGCACTATTAGTGTTTTAATGGTAGCCTTGTACACTGTCAAAGAAAATTAATTTCTTTTCATTAATAAATATAGGAGTCAGATTCTCATTTTCACAAGTTCATTTCATATATCCAATTGGCTCACCTCTTTAACTAGCTTGAAAGCTAACAAGCCACCTATTACTCACCTATCTTAGTCTCTTCAAAAAGATCAACTTATAATGAGTTTTAACCATTAATAGAGAAAATAAAAAGAAAAAAATTCAAGTTGATGCCGAAAGAATTTATCTTTTTTTTCTGGAAGAATATAGTTGATTAACCCATTGGTAAATATCTTACATGTTTATTGGTCCTTACATAATATGCTTTTTATAAACATTGTCAAAGTAGTAGAAAAATTAATGAGACAATTACTTTGGGCTAGATACAATACAAGGCATGCATTATCTAAGGTGAAATGGAGTGAAGTATGCCTTCAAAAGGAAAAGGTTGAACTTGGAATAATTTCAATTAAAAATACAATTAAGGTTCTTATGCTTAAAAGGATTTGGAGGGTCCTTAATAATAATCAAGCTTTGTGGGTCAAATTGATTCATGCATATCACTTGAGTAATGTAAGTTTCTAGTGCATTCAACCTAACTATGACTTCTCTTAGACTGCGGTGAATATCCTAAAGCTGAGAGAAAGAGTTACATATAATTCATCACAAAGATATGCAATGGCAATTCAACATTCTTCTGGTGTGAGAACTGGATAGGATTGGGGCCATTATACAAAATTGTTGAATCAATCCATATAAGGAATTTTATTCCTAATAATGCTTTAGTGAGTCAAGTCTTTAAAAATGCTCAAATGCATTTGGAGCAAGTGTTAAGAAATAGTTTTAATGACCATATTTTTAGTTTCAATCTCAATCCAAACCAGAAGGATTCTTTGAGATGGAATAAACATACATATGATGTCTTTACAAAAACTTCATATAAAGACCTTGAGGCAACAAGGATGAGTTGGAATAATATTTTATGGATGAAGTATGGAACTTGTCAAGCTTTCTTTATTATATGGCTGACATTAATGAAAGATTAAGCATTATTGATAGATTGAGGAGCTTCCTATATCTCCTTACAACCTGTGTACTTTACAATGAGGAACTTGAAAGTGTTGCTCGTCTCTTCTTTAAGTGTAGATTTTCACTCTTCATTTGGCACCATGTTACAATTGGTTTATGGCATATTTGCCTCAAACATTAGTTTACAAAGAACAGACCAGATGATTTTCTCTAAAGCATAAGATGAAGAAGCAGGATTTAATGTTGCTTAAAATTGCTCTTGGTAACATAATATATACATTATGGAATGAAAGGAAACGAAGGATAATTTGAAAATTCACTAGTTAGGAGAATATTCTCTTATAAGAGTTGATAAATGATACAAAGATGTAAATAGTGACTCATTAATTACACAAAAATGCATCAACTCTTTAGTAATTAACTGGTGCTTGCCTCATTATGGATGGGGACTAATTCTTGGTGCTTCATTTTTCTGAGAATGATAACTCTAGGAGGAGGATAAACCAGCTGTTCTCATTTTGTATGAAATCTAGAGTACATACTAAGATTATATTAAAAAGACTGACTTTGTGGTTAATGGGTGATGATATTACTTATGTTTTTGTATTTCTAAAACTATTTAGTTCCTAGCAGCTATTTTACTTCTCCATCCTTTAAGGATTATTTAACGAGATTCTTCAATTTCTTAAAAAATGACACTACTTATAAATTACTTAGGAAAAGGTTGCAAAGTAAGTATAGTTCTTTATATTGTTCTTCTAATGTTGTGTACTACATTAACTTGTTGTCAGAAAATATATGAGATATTAAATACTTTTTATTATTGATGAAACTATGCAGAAAGTGCAAAAAGTGACTAAGTTCATTCATAATCATGCATGGGTTTTGAATTTAATGAGAAAATATTTCACTAATGGTTAGGCATTTGTAACCTCCTATCATTATAAGATTTACAGCTACTTTTTATCACTTTAATGTTTTGTTCAAATGAAGAAGGAACTGAGACAAATATTTACAAGTGATAAGTGAGTTACATATTAACATATTAGCTTAAATACTAGAAAAAAGGTTTCTAGGATTATAATTAGAGATCATGAATTTTAGTCTTACTGTCAATTTGTCTTCTAAGCTTGTGAGCCTTTAATAGGAGTACTTCATTTGGCTAATAGTGTTGAGAATGTAACAATGAGTTAATTTTATGATTCCATAGAGAGGGAAACGGAAATAAACAAGGTTAATTTAAAAAATAAGCCTTATATATACACACCTTATCTTACAATTACCAATGAAAGATGAGAAAGACAATTTTACTTTATGTTTTTTACTTTTACGACATTTATGAATTTGAGTGTTTATTTCAAACTAAGTTTTAAAAACAGAGATAAAGATATGTGGATGAAGCATGCAAGTTCTTGAGCTTTTTTCAATTTATGGTTGAAAATAATGAAAGATTAAGCACTGCTGGTAGATTGAGGGGCTTCTTAAATCTCCTTAAAATCTGTGTACTTTGTAATGAGAAACCTGAAATTGTTTCCCATCTCTTCTTGAAGTGTAGATTTTCATTCTACTTTTGGAACCATGTTACAACTACTTTGTAGCATATTTGCCTCAGGCGTTAGTTTATAGGAATTGACTAGATGATTTGCTCTAAAGCATAAGATAAAGAAGGAGGATTTAATGGTTCTTAATATTGCTTTTGGTAGTAAAATATATGCATTTTGGAATGAAAGGAATAGAAAGATATTTTAAAGAATTACAAGTCAGGAGAATATTCTCTTATAAGAGTTGATAAATAATACAAGGATGTAAATAGTGGCTCACTAATTACACAGAAAATCCAACAACTCTCTAGTAATTCAGTGGTGTATGCCTCTTTATTGCTAGGGAACTAACTCCCAATGCTTCATCTTTTTGACAATTCTAACTCTAGGAGAAGGATAAAATAATTGTTTACATTGTCTAGGAAATCTATAGTACATATTAAGGTTATTTTAAACATATTAGCTTTGACCATAAAGTTGATGGGTGATGCTATTACTTGTATTTTTGTATTTTTAAATTATTTAGTTCCTAGCAGCTATTGTACTTCTCCATCCTTTAAGGATTATTTAACAAGATTCTTTAATTTCCTAAAAAATGAAACTACTTAAAAAGTAGTAAGGAAGAGGTTACAAAATAGGTATAGTTCTTTATATTGGTCTTTTTATGTTGCATATTAGATTAATTTGATGTTGGAAAATATATGAGATACTAAATACTTTCCTATGATGATAGAAAATATATGAGATACTAAATACTTTCCTATCATTGACAAAACTATGCATAAAGTGAGAAAAGTGATTAAGTTCATTTATAATCATGCATGTTTCCCAATTGATTAGGAATTTATGTCATCTTACCATTATAAGATCTACAGCTACTTTTTTTTCACTTTAATGTCTTGTTCAAATAAAGAAGGATCTAAAAAAAATATTTACAATAGATAAATGAGCCATATCTTAATATGTTAGCTTAAATATTAGAACAAAGGTTTCTAGTATTATACTTAGGGATCATGAATTTTAGTCCTAATATCAATATGTCACCTAACCTTTTGAGCCTTTAATGGGAGTACTTCTTTTGGTTGAGAGTGGTGAGAAGGTAACAATGAGTTGTTTTTATGATGTCATAGAGAGGGAAAAGGAAATAATCAAGGACAATCTTAGAAATGGGCTTTCTTTGCACACACCTTATCTTACTATTACTAATGAAAAATGAGAAAGACAACTTTACTTTATGTTGTTTACTATCGGGACATTTATGAATTTGAGTGTCTATTTCAGAATAAGCTTCAAAAAGAAAGATAAAGTTAATAGGGGAATTATATTAACTATTACAAAAATTATTTCATATAAGATAATGCAAAATCTTTTTAGCTAACAAATAAAGGTATACGTAGATTTATGCAGTGATTTTGGGATGCCCATTGCAATATGATCATCACAAGCTCTACTCTTAGATTCTTAAATTTAATTCTCGATGTACTAAGTAAGAAGTTATTTATAGGTGAATCAAACTAGTTAATTATATTTATAAATTTCAATTTGTTATAATTACAACATATTATAATATTTACTTTTGTACTATAAATTATTTATGTTTATCTAGATATTTCGCAAATAATATCTTAATTCTTCTAATGTAAATAATATATGGATATTGTGAGTAATATCTAGATTCTTCTAACAATCTCTCACTTGAAAATTTAAAGGAGAACTAATCAATTTTTACACCACCTTGTCATTGCCATTTTGCTTATATTTTCATTAGGTTGCATGAGGATCGATGTTAAACAAACTTGTCACTATTGACTGCTTTAGTCATAAAATATATCATATTATCTTTAGTATGGATTTTTTGCTATCAACACTTCCTTCTTTCTGTTTCTCATGAATGAAGTGAAAAACTCTTACGCACTTGGTTTTTGAATGAAACATTAGGTTCCTTATTAGATTCTAGTTACTTTGACTTTCACAAAATAATGAAACTTTTGTTGTTTATGCACATGTTCTTCTAACATCAATTTTAACCATATCACTTCTTTACTATATTATGTATCTGCTATATATTCTACTTTTTTATTGATGTAGCTATAATTAATTGTACCTTTGAAACGTAGCTTCTAACCCCCTCCCCCTAACAAGTGCGACCACGAAGCGTATAGTGGAGTTGCTATTATAAAGATCACCTACATCATTAGAATCATCATATATTTTGATAATAAAGTTTGATCCTTTATATTGAAATGTAATATCAAAGTTCCCTTTAACATATTTTAGGATCCTCTTTATAATATGTTAATGTTCTCTACTAACTATTCTCTATTTATATGCAATGTTTAATCTTTTACAAACTATGATGAACATTAAACATCCCATTAAAGATACATATAATAACTGACAAATATTTATCCTCTCATCTTCATTGCTAAGGTCATATCATAGAACATTTTAAAATTAAAAAGAGAAGTAGATATTGGTTTATAGTTTTGAATATTAAAACATCACAAAACTTTCTTTAGGTAGCTTTTATTAGAAATTCAAATCTTCTTATTATTTCTATCTTGGTGAAATTACATTCCTATAATATTGTTTTTTAGTCTCAAGTCTTTCATTTCAAACTTTCTAGCCAATTATATTTTTAATTCTTTAATACAGTCTTTTGGTCCTACAACTATCATGTTGTCTATAAATAACAGTAAGATAATAAAATCATAATCTCCAAACTTTTTAAAATATGTACTAGGGTTTGTATTAAATATATTTTATCCAAGGTACATGATAAAGGAATCAAATATGTGATAACAATACCTTGATGCTTATTTAAGAAAATATAAAGATTTCTTAACATGCAAATCAAATTCTCTTTTCCTTTTTCTTCAACACCTATTGGTTGGAGCATGTAACTTTCTTCAAGATCTTCATGAAGAAAAGTAATTTTCACTTCTAGCTATTTTATGTGTTCTTAATTTTTTATACATTTACTCCATGACACTTAATGATTAATGTTTTGAAATGCTTAAAATATTTATTTTAGTTCATATTTAGTTTTAGGTACAATTTAGAAGCATAAGAGCCGAAATGGGTTAAAAGCACATTCCTTGAGCCAAAATTTTGATGTTCAATCTCAATTGTCCTTATTAAAGAAGAAGGAGATGGATTAGAGTAAGGATTGGACAAGAAATCATAAGAAGAACAATAATTCAGCAAAATCTGGGAGATACACAGCTGTTTATATACTTATATGACTGTGTATAAATTCAAAAGATAAATTCTGGCCCTGTATCCAACCGTGTATCTTCACAAGTTTCTTATTCTGTTGAATTATACAGTTTGATACATGGTCATGTGTCAAACCTTTTAAGACCTATGGAGGGCTGAGACTCCCTATGTTGGTTCAAAGGTGAAATCGACACTAAGGAGCATATATAGACATATCATCTTTGTGTATCACTATTCTTCCCCTTTTTAAGGATTGTTTACATTATTTTATGTTTATTAAATTGGGTATTATGTAAGAACGATTTGAGTCCTCTATTGGATTATTTTATGTAAACCTATTTCTAGAATCTTAAATACGATACATTCATATGTGGCAACTAATAATGTTGAATCATTAGAGATAACATAACATAGATTAAATAACTTGAAATCGTGTGGTTATTGCTAAGATTGATCTATCTTCCCTACTCATAATCCAGCTATCCAATTAAATATAGAGAGCTTGTTCTAGGTTGTTTGATAGTTAGGTTTAATTAAAGAGCTTATTTTGATTAAATACAATCTAAGGAAAAATAAGGATTAACAGGGCTTATTATTAATCCATGATCAATAGTTCTAAGAGAGGTGTGAAAACGATAATGCAATGACAAATATTTATTTGTGTTTAGCCTGAGATTGATCCAAGAACTAGATTTCAAAATCATTTATCAATTTTATAATTTTTCACTGCTTGCTTTGACTTTTCTTTCATAAGTTCAATTTTACTTTGTTTTTTTAATTGCATTGAATCAAACCACCTTTACACATATAAATATAATTTAGGAAAGTAATTAGATTTAATCTCTTTGAGATCGACCTAAAATCATCATTAATTATAGTTTTAAGTTTAGTTATTTTGTGTAGTGTTACGATGCGCTACCACTATTCTACATGTAATTCAAATAATAACACACAAGGCTATGACTATCCTAACTATAGTAAGTTGAAACATAATTTAAAGTCTTTCATTGGAGCCAATTCCTTCTTTAAGTATATCCTTTCCTTATATGATATCATTACATTGAACCATCACCATTTCACTTGATCTTGAAGACCCATTATTACTAATTAGCTTCCTTCCTTATGGTAATGGTATAAGTTCTCACATTTTATTTTTATAAATTTCAATTTCTTCTTACACTACTATCATCTACTAAGAGACATTTAGATTGTTAAGTACTTTTTGGAGAGTTAATGACTCTATATCTTATGTTAAAAAGTAATATGCTATATTGCCCTCTATTATATAACCTGGCTGATAATTTGATGGTCGTTTTGTTTGATAGAATCAACAAATTTCAATGATTTTAGACTTAACTAATTCTTGAACATATTACTATAATACCACTTTAGAAGAAGTTTGAAATTCCTTTTCAATCTACATGGCAATATCTAAACCTTTTTGTAAAGTGATTTTGTATTCTTCTTTTGTTTGTACTTTATCTTTTATAAAAGTCATGTCTCTACTAACAATAAAATTATAAACAGTGAGATTCCATAGGCAATACCATTTGACTGTATCAATATATCCTAAGAGTAAGTATTTTCTAGATTTTGGATACATCTTCATGGTTTTTTTTGGGATTAATCATCATATATATATATAGGACTTCCAAATATGTGGAGGATAAAATAATCCACTAGCTTCCTAGTCCACATCTTCATCTATGCCATTAACTTAATTGTAATTGATGGAACTCAATTCACCATATAATATGCTCATCCACTCTTCCACTTTATTTTATTAAGGAGTTTATGTAACAGTAAACTATCTTTTGATGCCTTTTTGCTTATAAAATGTATCATGTTCAATATCAGTATGTTCTTTATCATAATTTGTCCTTAAATACTTAATCTTTTTACTATAATCAAGTTCAATGCATTTTTTAAAAACTTTGAAGATTGAGAACACATTTACTTTGCTATTGACAGTGTAAATCCAATAACTCATTGAGTAATACTCAATAAAAAGAGATAAAGTACTTTGCAGCTCCCAGGGATGGAACTGGTGCTTACCACACATCAAAGTGAACTAACTTAAGAACACCCTTCTTTTTTGAATTTAATATGTTAAATTTTATGTGGTGTTGCTTACTTGCAAGATAATGCAATAAAATGATATATCTGTAAGCCTAAAGAGTATCCTTTTCTCATCAAGGATATTTATTCCTTGTATAGATATATGTCCATGTTTTTTATTCCATAACATTGAACATTGTTTACTTGAATTAATTGAAGCAAATAACACTTCTACTTCTAGCAATGTCTCTTCTTTTAACTTGTATAATTTTATGCATATCTTTGATCCCTTTATAAGTATAAGCTCATCTTAAATAATATTGAAAAGCTTAGTGATATTTTTATTGCACCCATAATTATATAGTCATCTTAAAGACAAAAAAGTTTTCATCAAACCCTTCACATATTGTACCTCCTTAAGAGTACAAATCATATCATCATATATCTTCAACTCAATGGTTCTAATATCAATAACCTTTAAAGGATAATCGTCATAAAAGTACATATATCCTCTTAAGATAGGTTCATATTGATGGAACCATTCTCTTTTAGAGGTTATATGAAAAGTATCTCTTGAGTCCAAAAACCACACATTAAGTTGTGACTTCCTCCTTTTAATTGTTATTGATGCTTCATAGTATAGTGTGTTTCCATCATCTAAAATGCTTTCAAATTTTCTTTCAACTAGAATTTTTCTTATTAAAATTCCATTAATCCTATATCAAATGACCTTTCTTGCCATAATTATATCATTTAAAAATTTTCTTACTTTTAAATTTAACCTACCATGATTTTGGCTCTCACTTGACCATGTTCTGTTACTCTCCATCTTGTCACCATTAAGGTTTTGACTTATTATGAACCAAATTATCTATCTTTTTTTTTAGAAGTTAAAAAATATATTGAAAGAATAAAGATACATACGTGTCTTTGACCCTGACATAAAAACACAAGCTCCTGTTAGCCCAAACCATGACGTTCTGTCAATAGACAAAAACGACTACGTTTAGTTACAATTAACAAAGAAACGACTTCATTGGGTATACAAGAGCGCTCCTAATAGGGGAAGGTAGTTTACCCCTTTATGCATCCACAAGCAGTTGTTCCAAATTAGGTTTTTCGACTTCGTTCATTCTGCACTAATTTCTTTGTCTCCGCTGGCGGTAAGAAGCTATGATCTGGGTAAAGTTCTTTGGTGTTCACTCTTCGGATACCTACTCCTCTTTGCCCAGGAGTTCTTTCGTAATTCCGGTCATGACATGGTTGTTTTTGTTGATTTTTCTTGAGAGATTCGTTCTTTTCCTACTCCTCCGGTAACCTTTCAAGGTCCTGGGGATTCAAATGGTAAGCTTGAGGTAAGATCTTGCGTGATTTTTTATGTTCTGCTACTGATGTCCCCTCATGGATTAATTGTTGATTCACGTGCGGTTCTGTGTTTCCTACTGAGGTTGAGGGCTAATGTTATGATGAGGAGGCACTGTCAACCAAGCAAGCGTCAAGGGGGTCCTCCTTCTAACAATCGACAAACAGAGTACTGAGGTGACAGGTACGGTTGTCCACCCCTCTTCCTTTGCCTCCATTTACAAGATTCAACTTCCTTCCTTTCATGCATGGGCTAGATTAGGTTGTGTTCCTGCTAGCAATAATGAACATAGCAGTTGCTCTCTGATCTCTGAAGTCAGAGAGTTAATAACTGCTTCTCTTGTGCGTGATTTGTGCTGGAATCTCCTGTAATTCCTCTCTCTTCAAATCTCCTTAATGGAGGTGGCAAAAGCTATTATATGAATATGCTCAATATGATTAGGAGTGTGGGACTGTCTCTGAAGCCAGTCCTTGGCCTTGGCGAAGGAAGTACCTACATTAGACATGTAGTAAGAAGCTTTCACCCTCTCCCAAATAGGTAGGGAAAAGGGACAATGGAAGAAATGGTGGTCTCTTGTTTCAGGTTCTAGCTCACAGAGTACACATTCTGTGTTAGGGGCCAAGAAATGTAGTCGGTCTAGTGTACTTAACCGATTTAAAACTGCTAGCTACAGTAGGATAGAAGAACTGGGCCTGAGAGACTTGTGCCAAACAATTGGGAACCATTCCTGTCGTAGGTTACCACGATTATGCCGCTACCTAAACTTGGAAATACTGAAGGAGTTAGGAGGCTGATTGAGGCAGTGGAAAGTGTCCACATCTGTTTCTCTTGGTTGGTAGCTAGGTAGCAGGAAGTGAAGTGTAGCAGGCATATTCCACTATCCTCCTCGTATGATTTCCTTGACTTTTGCCATAATAAGGATACCATGCAAGATCTATACTGCCTGAGGGTTGCTAATTAGTGCCCCTTTTCCTGTCCAGTTGTCATACCACAGGGAAGTCTTACTTTCGTTCCCCACTTTACATGACACAAGAAGTTCTACCAGTGGTCTGAGCTTTAGTAATTGAGTCATATGCCATGAGAATGAGGGTTTTACAGGTACAGACCAGAGACAATTCCCTTTGAGGATGTAGCTATGTACCCATCGAATCCATAGGGACTTCTTCTTTATAAGTTCTTGATTAGGGCTGCCCTGTTAAACGATGCAATAGAGATCACACCCAGACCCCCTTCCGCTTTACTCTTACACACTTCCTGCCACTTCACCTTAGCAAAATGACTATCAGAGTTCATGTTTCCCCATAAGAACTGTCTAAAAAGCTTCTCAATAGCTTTTATGACTCCCTTTGCTAAAGGAATATTTGAATACCAGTAAATCTGAAGGGAGTCTAGGACTGATTTTATTAGTTGTAATCTCTTCCAATAGAAAGCATTCTATTTGTCCATAGGCCCAGTCTGCGCTGAATTTATCGAATAAACTCTGACTTTTAGCAAAATGAATTCTCTTAGTAGTAATAGGAAGACCTAGGTATTTTAAAGGGGCTGTTGTCCTCTTCATTCCTGTTAGTTGTGAGATTCTATCCTCCAATAAATTTGCCCCCGTTGCTAGCACAAATTGACTTTTGGAAAAGTTGATCTCCAAGCTGGATAAATCTCTAAACTCAGTCAATAGTGTCATGAGCAGCTCGAGAGACTTACCATGGGCCCGAGAGAGTAGGAGAAGATCATCCACAAAATATAAATTAATAAGCCCTACTCTCTTGCATTTAGAGTGAAACTTAAACTCCCTGTTATTACCTACTTTTTGTTGGATAAGAATGGTGAGAACCTCCATACAAATGATGAAAAGGTAGGGGGAGATAAGGTCACCTTGTCGAAGTCCCCGTGCTCCTTT
>JANIIA010000009.1:57493931-57507015 GCA_027478495.1 Erythroxylum alaternifolium | reverse complement strand
CTAAATCTTTTAGTCTCAAATGACCGACCTTTGAGCCATTTCTTCTACCCAAAAGCAGTGCTAGATCTCTTCTAAGTTGTCTTAGAAGCTAAGTCCCATCTCTTGTACCTGAAAAGTCAACGTTATAATTCTGATGAGTTTTACGAACTCAGTGAGCCACCCATCATCAATGGCTCACTCAAAACACATAACACATGCAGTTCACGTTTCAAGTTCACATACAATCCATTTCATCATATAATGTACATCTTTCACTAATTATCAAATAGTACCATATAATACTTTGTTCACATATTCACCTTTTACATTCATAATAGTTCATACAATTCAATTCAATCAGTCATATAATGCTTATTAAATTGTATATGCAATGTTCACGACACTAACTTTCATTTATTATTTTATTGTGACTTAGTGCCTTTTTCACTATCTGATATCCATTGTGGACACCAAGCTCATTAATAACTGTTCCTTATCTGTTGGGGATACATGGCTCATTATACATAGTTAACCACAGGCTCTTTACATAATGAGCCACAGGCTCTTACCATGTTCTAAGCTTTAAGCGTTTTTTCACTGGCGACTCCAGTCACAACTACCTTTATGTTATCATGCATTCATATAGTGAAATGCATCATATGTATTCAATCATTCATTTGTGCGCCAATTTTTTCATTCATATTCACATTCACATTCACCATCAGATCTTGGTCCGACATTCAACAATTAAGTTTTTTTTAGAAGTTAAAAAATATATTGAAAGAATAAAGATACATATGTGTCTTTGACCTTGACATAAAAACACAAGCTCCTGTTAGCCTAAACCATGACGTTGTGTCAATAGACCAAAACGACTATGTTTAGTTACAGTTAACAAAGAAACGACTTCATTGGGTATACAAGAGGCGCTCCTAATAGGGGAAGGTAGTTTACCCCTTTATGCATCCACGAGTAGTCGTTCCAAATTAGGTTTTTCGACTTCGTTTATTCTGCACCGATTTCTTTGTCTCCACTGGAGGTAAGAAGCTATGATCTGGGTAGAGTTCTTCGGCGTTCACTCTTCAGATACCTACTCCTCTTAGCCCAGGAGTTCTTTCGCGATTCCGGTTATGACATGGTTGTTTCTATTGATTTTTCTTGAGAGATCCGTTCTTTTCCTGCTCCTCCAGTAACCTTTCAAGGTCTTGGGGATTTGGATAGTAAGCTTGAGGTAAGATCTTGCCTGATTTTCTATGTTCTGCTACTGATGTCCCCTTATGGATTAATAGTTGATTCACGTGCGGTTCTGTGTTTCCTGCTGAGGTTAAGGGCTAATGTTGCGATGAGGAGGCACTGTCAACCAAGCAAGCGACAAGGGGGTTCTCCTTCCAACAATCGGTGAATAGAGTACTGAGGTGACAGGTATAGTTGTCCACCCCTTTTCCTTTGCCTCTATTTACAAGATTCAACTTCCTTCCTGTCATGAATGGGCTAGATTAGGGTGTATGCTGGCAGGCAATAATGAACATAACAGTTGCTCTCTGATCCCTAAAGTCAGAGAGTTAATAAATGCTTCTCTTGTGCGTGATTTGTGCTGGAATCTCCTGTAATTCCTCTCTCTCCAAATCTCCTTAATGGAGGTGGTGAAAGCTAGTATATGAGTATGCTCAATATGATTAGAAATGTGGGACTGCCTCTGAAGCCAGTCCATGGCCTCGGTGAAGGAAGTACCTACATTATACATGTAATAAGAAGCTTTCACCCCCTCCAAAATAGGTAGGGAAAAGGGACAATGAAAGAAAAGGTGGCCTCTTGTTTTAGGTTCTAGCTCACAGAGTACACATTCTGTGTTAGGGGCTAAGAAATGTAGTCGGTCTAATGTACTTAACTGATTTAAAACTGCTAGCCACAATAGGATAGAACAACTAGGCCTGAGAGACTTGTGCCAAACAATTGGGAACCATTCCTGTCGTAGCTTACCACAGTTATGACACTACCTAAACTTGGAAATACTGAAAGAGTTAGGAGGCTGATTGAGACAGTGGAAAGTGTCCACATTTGATCCTCTTGGTTGGTAGTTAGGTAGCAGGAAGTGAAGTGGATCAGGGATATTCCACTATCCTCCTCGTATGATTTCTTTGACTTTTGCCCTAATAGGGATACCATGCAAGATCTGTACTGCTTGAGGGTTGCTAATTAGTGCCCCTTTTTTGGTCCAGTTGTCATACTACAGGAAAGCCTTACTTGCATTCCCCACTTTACATGACACAAGAGGTTCTAGCAGTGGTCTGAGCTTTAGTAATTGAGTCATATGCAAGGAGAATGTTTACAGGTACAGACCAGAGACAATTCCTTTTGAGGATGTAACTATGTACCCATCAAATCCATAGGGACTTCTTCTCTGTAAGTAGGTTCCATAAGTTCTTGATTAGGGCTGCCCTGTTAAAAGATGCAATGGAGATCACACCCAGACCCCCTTCCGTTTTACTCTTACACACTTCCTGCCACTTCACCTTAGCAAAATGACTATCAGAGTTCATGTTTCCCCATAAGAACTGTATGAAAAGCTTCTCAATAGCTTTTATGACTCCCTTTGCTAAAGGAATATTTAAAGACCAGTAAATATGAAGGGAGTTTAGGACTGATTTTATTAGTTGTAATCTTCCTCCAATAGAAAGCATTCTATTTGTCCATAGGCCCAGTCTGCGCTGAATTTTATCGAATAAATTTTGACATTCATCAAAATGAATTCTCTTAGTAGTAATAAGAAAACCTAGGTATTTTAAAGGGGCTAGTGTCCTCTTCATTCCCATTAGTTGTGAGATTTTGTCCTCCAGTAAATTTTCCCCCGTTGCTAGCACAATTTGACTTTTGGAAAAATTGATCTCCAAACCAGATAAATCTCTAAACTTAGTCAATAGTGTCATGAGCAACTCGAGAGACTTACCATGGGCCCGAGAGAGTAGGAGAAGATCATCCGCAAAACATAAATTAATAAGCCCTACTCTCTTGCATTTGGAGTGAAACTTGAACTCCCTGTTATTACCTACTTTTTCTTGGATAAGAATGGTGAGAACCTCCATACAAATGATGAAAAGGTAGGGGGAGATAGGGTCACCTTGTCGAAGTCCTCGTGCTATTGTAAAAGAATTAGTAGGTTGATCATTGACTAGAACTGAGTAGGTTGGGGAGGTGATACATTACTTGATCCACGTGACATACTGCTCAGGAAACCCTAAAAGACTTAGGGTCTTTAGTATGAAACCCCATTCTACATGGTCAAATGCTTTCTTGAAGTCAATCTTAAGGATACAATTGCGTGGGGGGTGGTTGTTTTTCCTTTGGTACCCTTTCATCAGTTCTTGAATAATGGCATAGTTGTCACTAATATTCCTGCCTTGTAGGAATGCACTTTGATTGTCAGAGATCACACTATCCAGAACCGATTTCATCCTATTAGCCAGGATTTTGGAGATAATTTTATAGAGGACATTTGTGCATGCTATTAGGTCTGTATTCATCCAATGAAGAGGGACAGGATGTTTTGGGAATCAAATAGATAAGTGTTTTATTGAGCTCCTTTAGCAAGATTCCATTTTTGAAGAACTCCTTAACTGCTGCTCTAACCATAAGGCCTGTAGTACGCCAAGTCTTTTAATAGAAGTGACCATTAAAACCATCCGGCCCAGGAGATTTATTTGGTCCCATCGAGAACAAGATTTCCTCTATCTTTGCATCCTCAATAGGTTTAATAAGGGAATCTGCTTGCTCCTGAGAGAGTTTTTTCTGAATGATGGTATCTAGAGAGGTTAGGTTGGTATATGTCCGAGAGAGGCCATAGAAACTCCTGAAGTAACTCTCAACTTCCTGAAGCATATCCTCTTGCTTTGTTAATTCTCTTCCATCTGTTAACTTCGGGGAACCTATCCTATTTACATTCTTTCTCGCTAACACCGAGTTGAAGAAGAATTTTGTGCATCGCTCTCCAGCTTTAAGCCAATTCACCGTTGCTCTTTGCTCCAACAGGTTGTCATGATCTTTAGCTTTAGCGAGATAAGACAATAAGATGGTCTTCTCAGCTAGCAGTAGATTTGTATTGGATAGATCCTCCCCCAAAAGTTGTTGGACCTACTACAAATTCTCCCTTACTAGTGTGACTGCTATTTGAGTGGAATTTAGTCTCCTTTGCATTAAGAGTTTCATTTCCCTTTTGATTGCTTTCAGCTTCTGCATACAAAGAAACTGAGAGGTACCTGCAATAGGAAAACCCAAACCCTTGTGTAATGCCTCATCAAAACCCTCATCTTCAGTGAAGAAGTTGTTAAACCTAAAGGGAGCTCTTCTGGTTGGCTGTTGAGGAAGGTTAGCTATCTGCATCAGAGAGTGGTCAGAAAATAGCGGATCAAGAAATGAAGTTACGCTATATGGAAATTGTGTGATCCATTCTTGGTTGACCAATGTTCGATCTAATTTCTTCCTTAGAGCCCATCTTCCATGCTGCTTGTTACTCCACGTGTAGAAGTGCCCTAGGGATTTTAAGTCGAAAACACCCAATTTTTCCACACACTCAAAGAAATCAGATGAAAAGTTGCTCATCCGGTAATTTCCATCTGCTTCATTTTTGTAAAGGATAGAGTTGAAATCACCCGATAGGAGCCATGGCCCATCTACTGAGTTTTGGAATTGAATTAAGCTGTCCGATAACTGTCTCCTTTGGAATGCATAGTTGGAGCCATAGATAATGGAGAGATATATCTCAGCATTCATCTAGAGTAAGGTACATTTCAAGTGTAGAGCTTGAATCTCGGTAGAACAAACATGTAGAGCCACCAAGGAGGGGTCATACCCAATTATTATTCTGCCATACTGATAAGCTTGATGGTTGGAAATAAGTTTCCATTTGGAGCCCAGTTTATTAAGATGTTTAAGGTTTTCATACCTAATTTTTGTCTCTAAAAGAGCAAAAAACCATGGATTTGTATTATAGACAAAATCCCTTAAAGCCGAAAGCTTTTTTGGGCAATTTATACCCCTCACATTCTATGTAATGAACTTCATAAATTAGACCTGATTTGTTTTGGACCCTTTCCTCTTGCTCCTAGTAGTATTCTTTTTAGCCGTCGCCAGGAATTCACCTATGGTTGGGTCTGTTTCCATAATTTCCTGTGTGAATCCGCTCCTATCCGAAGCTTGTTCGTTGACTGTAGCTGTTATATGTTCAGCTTGAGAGACAACATCAGTAAAACCAGTACTACTGTTTTCTACTGCGACATTTTCAACTATGGTTTGCCTCAGGTCACTATCATTTCCTTCACCCTTCACAGCATCAAGTTTCACCATTTGATTAGCTTCATTTAGCTTAATTAACCCAATAGTTACAAGTGTAGTAGAGTCAGCTTTTCCTGGCCCAGCATCACTGTTTTGCCTTGACCATTCTTCAGCAACTACTTGCTCCTCTCTGGTCCGTACGTGTACAGAGTCCTGCTTACCTTCTTCTGCTTCATGAGTCCTGATAGGATTGTTAACTTCTTCCGTGCTAGCTGAAAGGTTTGATGATCTTGTGCCTATAAGCTCCTCAAAATCACCCCTAAGGAAAGTCTTTCCCATAGGCTTCCACTGTTTACCTTGAGCAGTAGGGGAGGGCTGCCATTGGTATTTTCCTAGTACAGTATTTTCATAAAGGGAACCATTCAGCCCCAATCTCATAATAGGAATAGAGTCTTGGAGATTTGACACGTCCATATTAATGCATACTCTAGCATAGCCTAATCTTTTTTAGTTTGCAGTGTTCTCATCTAAGCAGAGAGGGTTCCTGAGATAGCTAGCAATCATACTTAGCCCTTTTTTGGTCCAGTATTCAAGAGGCACATTATAAAGGTTTAACCATATAGGTATTAGCCGTCTTACCTTGTTGTCCTGCTGAAAGCCTGGCTGCCATGGCTGTAAGAAGAGCGGGAAGTTTGCTATGTGCCAAGGCCCCTCTTCTATTACTTGGAGAGCTTGACCCTTAGAGGAAAATGTAAACAGAAGGTATTTGTCCTCCATCATGATTGCCTCTTCAAAGCCTTTATTTTTTCAAGTTGTTTTTGCCCATCTTGATATCATTGGGAATGCTGGCCTTTTGTCCCAAAAAAAACCTATAAGAGAGTTCTCCTAGGATTTTGCCCCTTCTTGAAGTATTTCTATGTCAGGATAGACAATAAGGCAACCCTCGTCCGATTTGGGGGGACAGAAATGCAATGATAGGTCAACTAAGCCGCCACCCACCACTTGCTTCCAAGTTCTCCGTGGGGGTTGAGTAGGGATGGGGGAAGTGGTTTCTGGGCTGAGGGGGGGATCTACTGAAAGGGCAGAGGTGGAGGATGGAGGAGCGCTTGTTGGGATAACATGGTGTGCAGGAGTAGGAACGGACTGTGGTAGAGAGGGAAAAGCCGCTGTGTTCAGAGCAAGTGGGGGAATTTGGGAGTTTACCATGGTTGAAGAGGAAGGGAAACCCTAGATCTGGGTCAAGGCTAGTGTGGAGGTTGAGGGAGAGCTGAGGAAGGGGTTTTAGGGAGTGAATATCGAAAGGAAGGAAAGGGAAGAACAGGAAGGTGGGCAAAGGACGTAGTGGGGGAAGGAGGGTAGTGCAGAGCTAGAGAGAGGGCAGAGCTTCTCTCACTAACCCATTGTAAGAAAAATGTTGATCTTAATTTTTACCAAATTATCTATCTTGCTTATTCTTGCACTGATTTGCTTTTTTCTAGAATCATATATATAATGTTATTGAAAAGTATTAGACTATAAGAACATTATTAGTTAAATTAATGGTGATTTGATTATAAAAATCATGTAGACTTTGAAGTAGAACTTTGACACATTCTAGTGGCTCCATTTTATAATCCAATGATGTAAGTTGACAAAATTGAGTAATTAAATCATTAATATTCTTGATAACTTAAATGGCTTATGATATATAAAGAGTATAAATTTTTCTCTTAATTTTTTAAAATTAACTTATCCTCATAAAGCTTTGTGAGATCTCTTTTGATGTTTTCTCCTCCTTTACACTTGACAACAATTCATTTGTTAAAGCTAGATGAAAATTTGCAACAAAATTTATCTCTTTTTCATTCCACTTAGTGTCATCTATGAAATTTATCATTCTTCTACTAATAGCTATAAGACAATTATCCTTTATAAGGATAATTTTCATTTTTTCAGCTTTTGTAGTTAAAAATTATTCTCATTTAATTTCTTAATCTTAAATTTAGTTATTATTGCTTATCCCTAAATTGCTTTAAGCTAAGATAAATAGCTTATATTATTTGATGTAAACAGTAATTTTATATGTAAATAGTACTTAATATCTTCAAAGGATAAACAATATCCAACTTATATTTTAAGATGGAATTATAGTGGTAACTACAAAACGTGTAATAAATAGATATACACCCCAATTAGGATCTGAAAACACTTATTGGAATGATTAGGTGGATAAAGAAAAATAATAGCTTAATTAAGATTAGAAGAAATAGGACTCACAAAATATTATGACGAGTTTAAAGGAAGAGTTAGAATATAGTTAGTAAGTATTTGTATTTCATTTAACTCATGGGAACAACTGATTCTCACTTACCTGGCTCGTAGGTTGCTCATCTGTTTGAAGGACATACAAATTTGGATGATATGGAGTGCCCCATATCTCCTTTTATGGCTGAAGATGTCAAAAAGATCCTTTTTAGTTTCACCCCTATAAGTCTCCTGGTCCGATGGATTCAACCCTTTCTTCTTTCAACACACGGGGGAAATTACGTGCCAACTCTTCACTGAAGCTGTACTAGAATTTTTTGAATCATCCAAAATGCAATAGGTCATCAATCATGCTTTCATTTTTCTGGTGCCAAAAAACCTAATCCTTACAGTATGACTGAATTTAGACCTACATCGTGGTGTAATACTATTTATAAAGTGATTGCAAAGCTTCTGGTGGAAAGATTAAAGAAAGTGCTCTCGACTGCTGTGAATTATGCTCAGAGTACTTTAATTTCCTTCTCGACCTCAACATAGGTGACAATATTATGCTTTTATCATCCAATTATGTCTTGAAGAACTTCATTTGCCTACCAAATTTGTTTAATGAATCATGGCATGTGTTAGCACTTCTTCTTTAAGCGAGTTAGTCAAAAACATTCCCACTACTCCTTTCAAGTCGACTAGAGGGATTTGATTAGGTGATCCCATCTCACCTTATTTATTCACACTCATGATGAAGGGGTTATCCAGACTATTAACCAGACTTATAGCTTGCAATGGTACCTTCCACTTCCATCGCAAATGTAAGGAACTAAGCCTTTCTCATCTCTTATATGTTGATGATCTGCTTCTTGTAAGTAGTGTTAAACTTCACTCTATCCATATCCTCATGAATGTACTTCATTACTTTGCGGGCTGGTCTGGCCTAAAATACAATATTGAGAAGAGCTGTTTTTTATCTTGGATGATGTTAAAGGCCTTGATGAAATCAAACAACTCACTGGATTATGTAATAGTTCTCTTCCTTTTAAATCTCTTGGAATCCCTATCATAGACTCTAAACCAAAGTACACTGATTGCTTACCTATTATTGGAAGGATGAAGACCCAAGTGATGGCATGGCAAAATCATTTCTTTCTTAACTCAGCTCACACTTATCATTATTCTGAATAGCCTAAATATTCACTGGGTGGCTCATGTTGCTTTACCGCGGAAAGTTCTTAAGGAGCTGGAAAGAATCATGAAAACTTTTCTTTAGACTGGCTAAGTTGGTAATTCCAGAAAGACGTGAGTGAAATGGTAAGAAGTCTATGGTGGTCTTGGGATTAATCCAATATCTAATATGTAGAAGGTTTCAATGTGTAAGTGTTTATCGAGATTATACACAGATCATATAGCTTTATGGTCCAAATGGATACATGAAATATACTAGAAACATTATAACTTTTGGCAGGTTGACTACTCTCGGAATGGTTATTGGATACTCTAACTGATGATGCAACTTTGTGGAACAATTTACCCACATATCAAGCATAATATTGACAATGGAGTAAAAACTTAAGTGTGTTTTGATAACTGGATGGACATCAGTCCACGTATTGACTCTCCTAACTTTCAAAGGCTTCAAAACAGACTTCGTTTAACGTTAAAAGCCTCTCTCTGATTGCTAATGATGTATGGCAGGCCATCTTTCAAGGTTTCACTTCACGTCTACCCATCTCCCGCGACTTTCCAATACAACATAGAAGGATAACATAGTCTGGAACTTGAATCAGTCAGGAATCTTCTCCAATTAGTCTTGCTATCAACTCCTCTGCACTAGATCATTCGTAGTTCCATGGTTTTCTTTGATGTGGCATAGTACCATTTACCCTAAAGTTGCCTTCATTACTTGGCTAGCTCTCAAAAATAGACTTCAAGCGATGAATCAATGGCGTGGAAACGTCGATGACCCTATGCGTCCCCCATAACCTGGCTCCGGAAGATCGTAATCATCTCTTTTTCCAATGCATTATTCGAATGAAATTTGGAGTAATATTCTACACCTGTTGCCGTCATATTCAGCTAGATACGATTGAGATTCGGTGTTGGAGTGGATCATGAGCAAATCGAAGAAAGGCGCTCAAAATGTTATTCTTTTCTCTAGTACCTTTTCACTGTCTGTATATGGCCTATGGAAAGAGAAAAACCATCGAAAATTCACAGACAAAAAGAAAGAGAAATACAAACTCGCTGCTAGAACCATCAATCAGATTAGAGAGTACATTTTTGCCAAAGATATGCACCTACCCCTTACCATGGACGTCAGGAGGACTTGGAAACTTTAGACATCTAATGCCTCCCACTTTGACCATCTAGTCTTTTGTAATCTTCTTCGTTAGCTACTCTCTATTATTATAGAGTAGTATAGTGTCATCTATGAACTCTCTGTAAAGTTGTAACTAGTTTCATTCTATAGCAATATATATCTCATTCATTTACCAAAAAAAAGACATAAGATTGGTTTCCTCACAAGCTATACTCTTTATACTTGAATTTGATTCTTAATGCATGAAATATGAAGTTGGATGAATATTTATAGGTGAGTAAAAGTAATTATAGTTGAACATTTCACTTTGTTATAATTACCATTGTCATAATAATTATTTTTCACCACAAATTATTTATCTTTATATCGATATTTTATGAATAACATCTATATTCTTCTAATATAAATAATATTTAGGGTATGCTTGGTTCACTTGGGAGAATGGTAATAAGAATTATAATGAATATAGTAAGGAATAACAATGGACATGATTTCCATTCCTCACTATATTGAGGGTATTAAGTATTGCCCAAAAGGGCATATAAAAACATTGTTCATCTAATATTAATATATTACCAACCATCTTTTTTCATTCCTTACCCATTCTTTTCTTCCCACACTAAATAACCAAGCACCCCCTTAGATATTATAAGTAATATCTAAAATTCTTTAACAACTTTAATAAGAGGAAATAAAGCTATTAAATAGTATTCAAACTAATTTTAATATTGTGTACTAAAATAGATGTTTCCATAAAGATGGAAGTGAAAAGTATAATAGACTATTCTGAATCATTTAAAATTATCTATATTATGATGATTAGAGCAAACTGTGGTCATTAAGTAGTTCACACTTGATGCTTAGAATTCTAAATAATTTCTGTACTAGTTCTAATGTTTTCTATATGCTCCAATCATTGGTCCAACTACCCAGCTAATCTTCTACCCATTTTTCCTAACTATAACCCTAATATTAAAGTGAATGACTCTTACTTTCGGTTCAAATATCCATCAAGCAAATTCATAAACCATTAATTTAAATATTTGTCCATACCTAGGGAGCAAAAACTAGTTTGGTACAACACTGTCTAGAGCAAAAGCTCTCTCTTAAAGGTATCTTTTTTCATGTGGCTAGTTGCTAAAATTGGAGTTTCCATATTAGATAGATTAAGCTTCTTAATAGTTTTCTAACTTGTTGCCTCTACAAAAACCAACTTGAAACTCTTCCGAACCTCTTTTACATTTATAATTACTCAAAAGCCATCTAGAGCAAAATTCTAGCCATGTGTTAGCTTAATACTACAAGGTATAACCACTCTAAGTTTCTTAAATGGCTAAGTTGAATAAGAGAATTAATAAGGAGAATAAAGCCATCTATCTAATAGTTATATATCATTCAAAACGAAAGAAACAACAGATTCTTCATGGGAATTAAAAGCTTCAAATAACAAGTTCTTGTAGATCTAGCATTTTCGATCAAAATGCAACTTTTTACTAATCAAACCTTCAGAGGGTCCAATAATTTTTGAAATTTGTATTTCCAATATGTAATATTACATGTTAATTATGTAACTATCTATTTTTAAACTTCCAATCGAACTAAATTTGCCTTAATAATCAAAGGCTAATTTAGTTCCATTGGAAGTTTAAGAATAGACAGTTACATAATGGTTGGTTCCATTTCTATTGCACCCAAGATCTTTTTGACGGTAAATCGTATTATGATTTCTATCACACCCAAAATCACAGCCATTTAAGAGACAACAAATTCTTCTTCAAGCCTTTTATATATCAAAGCTCCTAAAGAGCACAAATTATATCATCATACACCATCAACTTAATTATTCGATACCAATAACTTTTAGAGGATAATTATCACAAAATTACATATATCCACCTAATATAGGTTCATAATGATGAAATCATTCTCTTCTAGAAGCAATGTGAAAATTATCTCTTTAGTCAAAGAACCATACTTCAAGTTTTGACTTCCTACCTTTAATTGTGATTGTTTCTTTATAACATAGAGCCTTGCCATCATCTGAAATGCTCTCAAAATTTTCTCACAACTAGAATTTTCTTATTTAAATTCCAATAACTCTTTATCAAGTGACTTTTCCTACCATAATTGTAGCATTTAAATTTTTTTTACTTCTTAATTTGATTTACTATGATTTTGGCTCTTGCTTAAGCCATGTTTTGTTGATCTTCCTCTTATCACCATTAACATTTTGACTTGTTATAAACCATATTGTCTATCTTCCTTATTTTTGCAGTGATTTCTTTTTTAGAACCATAGATGCAACATCATCAAAGACTAGTATTTTATATGAAGATTAATGGTTAAATTAATGAAGATTAGATTATACAAATCATGTAGACTTTGAAGTAAAATTTTGACTTATACATGTGGCTCCATTTTATAATCCAATAACGTGATATGAGGAAATAGAGTAGTCAAATCACTAGTATACTTAATAACTAAAGTGGATGATGAATGAAGAGTATAAATTTTTCTCTAAAACTTTTTTTAGATTAACTTAACTTGGTACATCTTTATGAGATGACTCCATATTGCTTCTAATGTTTCCTTCTCCTCTAGGCTTGACAAAACTTCATCATTTGAAGTTAGATGGAGATTTACAGCAGCATTTATGTCTATTTTGTAACGTCGGATTTTCTGAGCCCTTTTTGTATTGGTCTATACTTGGAGATACTATTGTATATTGACATATATATGGTTGTATGAGTTCAAAAATGTATTTGAATCCTTCGGGTATTTATGTCAGTGATATATAATGCTATATGCCCTTCCATGAACTTAGAGTTCATCAATATACGAAATCTTGGAGATTTCTGACATATAAGCTTCTAAGTGTGTAAAATCGATTCCATTGGATAGATATGGCCATGGTAGCCAAGTTAACTGTGTTCTAATGCCTTAAAGGTGATTAGACATGATTTATAGACTTATTGGACACTTAGAAACCTTAATTGGAAAGGTTGATGTACATAAGGGCTTATTTGCAAATTGTTAGAAGTTAAATGTAATTTTTCAATTCTTGAAGGACCAATATGTAATTTTATAAATTTAAGGGGATTAATTATAATTTTCAAAATTCCAAGGACCAAAATGAAAGTAAAAGTTTTGGTCATTCTTAAATTGTGGGCTTAATTGCAAATTTAGGAAAGTTTGGAGGGTGTAGTGGTAATTTCACATAAGCTAAGGGCAAAAAGGTAAATTCACCATGTTTGGTCAAAGAAGAGTCAAATTCTAGACCCT
>JANIIA010000009.1:57458977-57474645 GCA_027478495.1 Erythroxylum alaternifolium | reverse complement strand
TAACATAGAAAATAATGGAACAATAAATTTTAATAATTGATACATTAAAATTTTATTTAAAATACAAATTATTCATAAATTTAATAAGATAAATATCATGAGCTTTTCATAAAAATATATAATTTTTTTCTTTAAAAGGGAATAAAAGACCAATTACGTTACCATGAAAGGTATAAATTTTGAGTTCAAACAAAAACATTTGGATAAGCAAACTTATCAAAATAGTCCTCTCATCTTAATTTTTGAATGATGGATCTTAGAAGATCAAGTTTAGCTTCTTGGATATATATTGCCTATATATTAGTTTCATGTCATCATCCAAGTTCCTTTGTGTGTTTCTGAACTCTTCTTCCATAATGTTTCATCTCTTAGAACTTTAAATGTCATTTCTTTGCATTGTTACATATTTCATTTCCTTTCCATTTACATGTTTCATTTCCTTTCCATCCTTTGACTTATTTCTATAGTGCTGGCTCTAGCTATGGCAACTTCCCTAATCTAATTTGTTTGCTAATGAACTTGTTGAAAGATTCTCTAGTTTCTTTCCGTCCAAATTGAGTAGATATAACATATCAGAGTAACCTTGAATAGCTTCAAAGTCCCTTTTAGAGTTATATATAAGTTTATATTCCCATATGATGATATTTTCCCACACATTTTTTATATAGATATGCTTGCACCACTACATTTCCTCTTCCTAAATTGCTGTTGATTAATTGTAATTAAAAATTAATGATTCAAAGATTTTTTCTCTTGCTGACGGATGCTACAAGTATTATTAACTTAAATGCTTCCAATTTTACCTTAGGTTTATTTTTTTTTACTTCACTTCCAACCATAAGATAAAAGCAAATTTTGGAATGCAACATTGATCTTAAACTAGATTATGCCAATTCACTGTTAGAGAAGGAGGTTGAATAAATTTAGGCATGTTTTGTTTGTGAACATACCTAAACTATGAGCAATTTATATTATTGTATCTTCTCTTGCTAAATTAGGGAGGTATGAAGGTACACTGGATATAATAAATAAGAAAACTCTCTAATGACAACTCCAATCTCTTTCTATTACCACTTACTTAACCTGAGCATTAATTGACATCAAATACTTAAGATTGTGGAAGTAAAGGAGTTTATATAAAGGGCCTTAATTGTGTTGATTATCAAATTAGAAAGAAGTAGTATTCTTATTCCTAATGATGCATTTTATGTTCTAGTTTATGTTATCCCTCATCTTTAAATTTTCCATTAGTTTCCAAGAGGTACTTAATTAAGGTTTAATGCTCCAAAGATTTTCTCCTTGTAAGAAATGGGTGTATTTACTTAACATATAAGAATTCCTTATCTATAAGAATTTATCATATTTTCTTGGCCAAGAGCATGTTGTTAATTGATTTTAAGAGCTTAGCCCTAAGCTTTCTTCCTCCTCAGTGGTGCATACTTATGCCCATTTTACCATGGCATGTGATGATTTATTTTGATCCTCTATCTAAAATAAGATTTTCATTGATTTCTTAATTTCCTTGATCATAGTACTAATGAGGAAAAGGTGAGAACAGTAGTGCATATGAAAATTGTTTATACAAGATATTAGTTACAATCTTCCAGTATATAAAAGGATTTTGTTGTTCTAATTCCCTATTCTTCTTTAGATAACATCAAATAGAGCTTGACAATCTCTATTTATGAGTCTTAGGGTAGTAATATGAGTCTTAAGGTATTCAAAAAGAGGTCTTTTAATCTTCAAGCCTGCTATATTTGTTAAATTCTAGTCTTAGTTAGAATTATTATCTTTAAAAAAGGCAATTCTTCTTTATGTTGATTTTTAGACCTAATATTATCACTTAATTATTAGATTATTTCTATATACAATCTTATACAGTTTTCGTTATCTCCACACAACAACATAAGGTCATTAGCATAAGATAACTTATTGATCTTTACCTTATGAAATTTGTAGTCGAAGGTGAAGCAACCCCTTTCTATTATATTCCTATGAATGTCTTAAAAGGAACTCTATGTAAATCATAAATAGGTAAAGGGAAAAAGGGTTTTCTAATTTAAACCTTTCCCTTCATTGAATGTTTAAGATGGTTTCTTCATTGACAAAAATGTTGAAATAAGTGGTTGTAAGTAGTCTTTGATCCATTTGATAATGAGTTAGGATATCTCATGAGTTCTATTACCTCAAGAATAAATCTCTAACCCACTAAGTTGAATGCTTTATGGATATCAATTTTTATTGTGTAGCTCTTGAAAACTTTGCTCCTATGATAATCTTTGATCACCTCTTATAGTAAAAGTATATTATCCCCTATGCCCCTCCTTTGAATGAAGGTTCCTTGACTTTGACTAATAATGGAATTGAGATTATCTTTTTATCTAGTAGCCAGCATCATAGGAATAACTTTGTAGATCATATTACAATAAGAAATAGGTCTATATTCTTGTGATTTGATAGGTTAGTCTTTTTAAGAATGAGGCATATATAGGTTATATTTAATTCTTTTAGTAATTTTCCATTTGATAGGAGCTCCATAATTACTTTTGATATATACTTTCCCACTAAATGCCATAATGTTTTTTAAAAAATAGAATATTAAGCCCATTATAACTTATTGCTTTCCTAGGATTCAAACTAAAGAGAGTTAATTTAATTTCCTTTTCACATAATGTTAGTTAATCTCCTTGATTGCTTTTTATTGATTAACTTTGGGATAAAGGTTCTTACTTCTTAGAAAGAGGAGACTAAATTAGCTATTTCTTTAATTGTGTCTCTAAAATGAATAAAGATCATTTTTTTATATCTTCTTGAGAGTAAATAGTTACCTAATTCACACTAGGTAAAGATGTTATCTTATTTGTGCTCTTTTAGATTAGCAAAGAATTATGGGAAAAACTTGTATTCCTATCTTCATTCCTCAACCATAAAACCCATGGAATTTGTCTTAAAAGTGAGAAATGTATCAATTGATAGTTGTTGTATTTAAATAGTAGTATATGCGGAAGTTGATGCTTTCAAGAATTAGCCTAAACCAAAAAAGGAGAATGCCAAAAAGGTAGATTTTACTCTTTCAAGATTGTATCATAGCTTATACTTTTGTCCCCTAACACAAAATCCACTTCACAACTGATTCGAGTCTGAATGGGGGAAAAAAGTAAGTAGGTATAGCTAGGAAGGTATTTTTTGACCTAGTGTAATGAGACCTATTGTTGAGTGTAAAAACTTATTGTGCATATCGAGATATTTTCTTGTAGCTTATAATCTAAATTTACCTGTCCTTTGGTTTTAAACAGACAATAGGAACTTAGATGAGTCTTGAAATTCATTTCTTTTAGTACTTAAGTCTTTGAAATTGCAGTCCCTCTTTTCCTTTCTTTGATTATATACTCAGCTCTGTAGCACCTGACTATCTTTGTCTAGAACTTGAATATAGTTAAGGCTTATTTTTCTAGTTACTTAAGAGTTACATTATAAGAATCAACATAAGTTTTACTTTAAGTAAGGTTCAAGCATTTTCTCTTCTCAAATCTATTTTCCATTATGTTCATTCTAGTTTTACTTGAAATCTTCAACTCCTCCTATACTTCTTGTAGTTTACTTATGCATTTTTATGATACAAATTGTTTTGAATTTATTTGTGATCCCTTGATGATTGCTTCGTCAAACCCCTTTAGTTCAATTAAAAGTTGTTAAATCTAACGGTGGTTTCTTTTGGTAGAATTTTGATAAAGATGAATCTCAATTAGAGAGTGATCTAAGGATAAATAGTTGTTGAAGTGGTCTTTGCTAGTTGAGATTTGACTTAACCAATGTGCATTCACTAGAGCTTTATATAAATTTTCCTGATAAGTTATTTCTTTATTGATTAATTTTCCAAGTGAAGTGACTTCCATCATATGTCAAATATGTTTCCCAATTTTGTTAACATAGTCTCTAAATCCATTTTAAGGAGGTTCATCCTTGTATTCTCCACTCTGCTTTATATAAGAAAAGAATGATGTTGAAGTCCCCTAAGATCAACTAAAGAGTAGTAATCCTAAAGTGTTTATTTATCAAATCATTCTAAAGATCAAATTTTTGAAAAGCAAAGTTTGTAGCATATACAAAATTGATGCTTAAAGTTACAAAGCTATTTAGAATTTCAATCAATAAATGAATAAGCTGAGATGAGCACTTGACATCCATTACTTTAAAGATGCTTAGATTATATACTATAATGATTCTTCTACTAATATAATGTTAATGAATTTTCAACGTGGTTAAAGACTTCTCAGAAAACTATAGGCTTCCTTTGAGTTTATTTCCTTTATTTTTGGTTTAATAATCTTATTAACATTTCTTTTTTTATGATAAAAAAGTCTTTTAATAGAAATTTTAATTGAATATAAGGTTTCTTATAAGTATTTACTTTTATCTTGGCTTTTTATTGATGCAATATCCAACAAAAAATTCCATATCGATATCATAATTTAACCCACTATTATAAGTAATTTAAATTAGACATATAAAAAAACATTCAAAATTTATCTTCATTTAAAGTTGACTTCAATTTTTTTCTAATTAAGTTGAAAAAACTCAAGTAAACTTAAATTTAAGGTTTAAATTTGAAACATGTAAATTTATGTCAAACAATTTTTTAATAAATTTAATTTTGTATCTGTTAGAATACTTATAAAATATTAATCTAGATAATTGAAATGTTTAATTTATTTACTTTAAATAAAAGAGATGTACCTTTTAATCATTTCATAGGTTAATTACTATATAAATTAACAAATAAGTTTCAAAATAATTTTATTAATAAAATTTTATCGATATAATGATTAATTTGTTTGTAATTTTTAATAAACTAATTTTAAATTGATATTAACTTTTCACTTGATATCCCTCTAATAGGTTGCTCAACCCATTCTTTATAAAGGAGGTGAAGGAATCTATACCTTGTGTTTACCTATCCATATAAGGTAGGGAATGATTTCATGTGTGGGGTCCTGATCTTCATGCCTCTCTTATATAAAGGAAAGCTCTTAGACATAAGGTAAATAACCTTCATTATATAAGATTTATATATTAGTTAATAATAACTTTATCTTCAAAGTCTATTTTTTAGGGGAAATATCGACACTATTTTGTAAGTATAGAAGGTCAAGTCTTTAGTGGCCTAAAGGGTTTTAGTCCATATATATAATAGAGGTCCACCAATTTAGGGAGAGCTAATGGTCCAAGAGCCCACAAGGTTAGCAGAGAATCAATTACAATTAGCACCATCTATAGGAAAATAAGAAGCCAAGTGTGAGGGACTCAATCACCATATAATCACCACTAAAAGCTCCCTTTACCAGTCATTAGCCTTGCACAATTTTAGGATTAAGTTTGAAACTTGAATAAGTTAGTATGAGACATAGGCATTCATACTATAGTAGAGCGACCCACATATCATCGTATTGATGATTCTGTAAGGAATCCATGCAAAAACAACATTTTTCATGCATTGTCTTCAAATATGTTGTAGGAGGACTAGCATGACTAGAGTTATGATAACACATTTATCTTAACTACTCTAAATGAGTTGCAACATTAAAGTTCAAAATTTTAACCTTGGAACTATTATATGTTTTGATATATTCAATAGATTACATAGTCTACTGTAGAGAAATTATGAACCTTACAATGCTATACACAAAGTTTCATCATTGAGTTTACCTACATTTCAAATCTTAACATTGCTATAGAAACTCTATCATATGGAAAGGGTTTATGAAAGCACCAACATATGTAGAAGTCCTTACTGAACAAAAAAACACGAAAATTTTAAAAAAATACAATAAAGGTCTCAAAAATTCATTAACCTTAATGAAGGGAGCGGTCACCTAATATTACTACATAGTTTTTATAACAAGGTAGGCTAGTTGGAGAAGGTTAAGTGACTAGGAATTTTTATAGAGAACTAGTAAGAAGAGAGGGAAAGATATTTGATGTAAGAGTAATTGCCAAAATGGAGTTAGATAAGCTACCTTTCCACAACTGAATGCTTCTTTTAATAAAACTTTTAATTACACCAAAAAAAAAGAAATGTTAGGCCCTCTAACTCCCCTATTGCAAGGGTTTAAGGAGAAGAACATAGATAATTCTACAACTTTCAAAGAGACTACAAACATGATATTAAAGATTGCAAGGACTTGAAGAAGGGATTAAATAATCTACTCGAACAATGCTAGTTGGTAAGCTTATATATAAGTAATAAAGAGAAATTCAAATAGTTCATGATCTTTAGTCCAAAGATGAAGGAAGCTACCATTAGAATCCTTAAAGCAGGGTAATTAATGTTATAGTAGGAGGAGACCTAAAGATAAACATGTCTTTTGTTAAAATATCCTTAAAAGTTCAGTCAAATACAGTAAATATTATGGACTAATTAACCATAAAGAGACAAAATAAAGTGGAGATTTCCTTTGACATTAATGTAACAGTGCTATACAATCCCAACGATGATGCTAGAATAAGGATTCTTATAGATAATCACAGCCCTTATGATATTCTTTAATATATTGCATTTGTAGCCTTAGGATGTACCCCACACAATTCATACCTACACACACCACTTTAATTGAATCTTGATAAGGACAAATGATAGTGAAGTAGAAGGTGATAGTTTCATTAAAAGTAGGGGTACATCCAAAGGATGTCACCAATAATAGTTAAGTTTCATATGGTGAGGTGGCCTATAAATTTTAATTTCACCTTTAGAAGACTCAATATTACTTTTTAATACTATTTTATGCCCTTAACTATTGACTATGAAATTTTTGTTAGATTGTGGTATAGGAGAAGCTATAAGTGACCTTAGTATAGAGAGTTAATGTTATTTAACATCACTCAAAGTTGACAAAAGGTATAACTTTTTATTAATGTTTAAGTCGTGGATAATTAAGATCCTAATAAAGAGCTACAAGGGCTAATAAGGATTGGATTCAAATTTTTGTAAGGGAATGTGTAGCCAATAATAATCTAAGGAGAGAGAAAGGATAGAAGTTCTGTTGGTCAAATATGAAGACATATTCATATAGGAGCCTTTGAACATTTCGATAATCTATTCCTTAATCATCACTCGTATGTTAAATATTGATTCCAATTCTAAACATATTTAACATAAATGAAAATATTTTCCCTCAACAGACTATAGGCTATAGATTGTCACATGCAAAAGCTATAAAAAGTTCACTTTATTAGGGTAGTACGATAACCAAAATGAATAAAAAAAATATTGGCTAAGAAGCCAAATGTAAAGTGTAGAATTTGTATTGATTTTACATATTTAAGTAAAACATGTCCTAAGTAAAGTTGTTCTCCTTAAAATTCATCAATTAGTAGGTTTCACTTATAATCACTAGTGGCTTAACTTTATGGATGTGTATTAAGGATATAACCAAATTTAAATGCATAAGAGTGCACCTCATTTATCATTTATAAAAAATGTATTGCTGTAAGGTAATCACCTTTAGCTTAAAAAATTCGAGAGCTAATTACCATCAATCAATTAATAGAATATTTGATCTCTATGTAGAGAAGTATATAGGAGCTTATGTGGATGACATGATAATTAAGATAAAAAAAAGGATAAGATCATCTATTAGATTTAGATTAATGCTTTAACACTTTGAGAAAATATAATATAAGGTTAAATTTGAAAAAAATTATGTTTTTTCAAGTATTAGTAATGAACTTTTTAATATTAACACAAGGGGTATGGAGATCCATCATAAAAAGATATATGGTGCCATCATTGAAATGATCATCCCTAAGTATGTAAAGGAAGTACAAAGTCTGATAGGATGTATTGCTAGTTTGTCATACTTTTTCTCAAGATCTATAAATCATTACCAATTTTTCATTAAAATCTTGAGGAATTAGGAATTTATGTGGAATGATAACCATTAGTTTTTTTAGTAGATAAAGGTATCTTTTCATCATCCACCTTTACTATTCAACTTTGTCATAACTAATATACATATACACTATAATGTCATTGGAAACAATAAGTTATATGCTAGTAAGGTAGCATGTTAACAAGGAAAAACATGTCTATTATGTCAAGAAAAATCCTAAAAGGAGCATAGCCATATTATAACAAGCATGAAAAAGTAGCTTCATAATATTAGTTTTAGTACAAAAGCTAAGGCCTTATTTTCATACCCATATTATTAATGTAGTAATAGACATTCCACTATGATAATATTGCATAAACACGACTTGTTAGGAAGGTTAGTCAAGTGTTGATAAAACAAATCCATTTTGACATACGATACTTACCTAGGGATGCACTTAATTCACATTTGATAGCTAATTTGCTTATCAAATGTATAACAAATCCACTTAAGGAAAAACACGAAACAAAGCCATGCTTATGGGCAACATATTTAGATGAGAGTATGGAGTGATGTAAGTTTGTAATTTATGAGCCTTATGAACTAAAAATCAAGTATACTTAGATGCACGAGTTTAAAGCATCCAATAATGAGGTTGAAGCATCCAATAATAAGGTTGGGTATTAAGCTTTATTATGTAGAGTAAGATGTTTAGCCCTCTTGCAACTTTAAGTCACCTTATTTTGATATAATTCCTAATTGGTGCTAAACTAGGCTAAAAGGCATATGAGCTTAAGGAAGAATCCCTAAGCACATATTTTTGTAAATACATGCAACTTATAGAAACAGTGATAATAAAAGTTAAATTCATACTTATAGAGCAGAATATGTTCTAAACCTATAAAAGAAAATGAGTTATTATAAAAGTCCATCACCCCAAATATGTTAGGAAGGGTGATTGTACAAGGATATGAAAACACACCATAATTTGTTATCGAGGACCTTTAAAGGATTGGGTTATGGCATTGCACTGATATATCATAGAAAGGACATGTCTAAAGTGTAGAAAAAATCATAATTCATAATTCATTATGAAGACCAATACTTCACAATTGATGGACAATTATATTGCATGTCTTATGCACTTATATATACCTACACCATATAGGAAGGTGGGAGATTTCCTAAATATTGGAGAATGCCATGAAGGGTGTGTATGGCACATCAAAGGAGTCCACTTTGACTTATAAAATAGTAAGGAATGGATATTATTAGTCAACCACAAAGAAATATGATTAAGGTCATGTGAAAACAAGTATCAAAGGCATGTAGGTTAACATCACAAGCTTATAACTAGATAAACATCCATTTCACACCCCATCTCCTTTACCTAATATGGGATGTATATTCATGAACCTCTTTCCCTAACGATTAAGGCATGTTAGGTTTATACTAATTATGATAAATTAATTCACTAAATAGTTAGAGGACGAATTTTATACATCCTTCACTAATAAATTGTAAAGGCTAATATTATTAGTCAATAAAAGATTACTCTCATTTTGATCATAAATAATATAACTCGATTTAATATCAAAATATTTGGAGAATTTTAGGAGAGATCAATAATATCACTATGCTTTACTTTGGTAGCTCACCTTTATGCCAACATCCTAATCAAAGTTACAAATATAACCCTTCTCTGAGGATTGAAAACTAAAGTTGAGTTAGGTAAAAGAACATAGGTAGAAGAAATATACACTATCTTATATGCCCATCGAATAAAACCAAACCTCAATAGAAGAGTCACCTTTAACTTAGTATTCAAACTAGAAGTGCTCATCCTTATTAAGTTCAAAGTAACCATCTTAAGAGATAAAGAGTTTAAACTAGACCTAAATAATGAAAAGCTTAAAAAGAGCAAGAGTAATAGATGAAAGAGAACTGAATCCCTACTAAAAAATATAACCCATCAAATAGAGGTTAAGGCTTTACAATAATAAAAAGAAGACAACCTAAAATTTAAAGGAAGATGATTCAATAATGAGAACCACGAACATTATAGAATTGAGGAAAGAGAAAAACTTACCTCAAACTGAACCAAACCATTCAAAATTTAATAGTTGCTTAAACTTAGCACTTACATATTTTCATACTTGAATAGGATAGACACATAGCCTTATGCCTTGATATTTTCACATATTTATTAAAACATGAGCCAACCTCAAAGTTATCATGTATTTAAAAGGATACAAATTTGTACCATAACAATTCAATACATTCATAAAGATGTGAGTCAACTTTATAAGTTTTCATATATTTAAAATTACATAGGTCTTTTACCATAACAATTGCATGCATTTAAAAAGATGAATGCCTATACTTAGTAGTAGTGCATATTAGTAAAAAAAATACGAGCCAACTTAAATTTTTCAGATGTTAAAAAATTTACAAGTTTGAAAAATAATAACCATATAAGTATTAAATCACTTAAATATCTTACAATTGTAAGATACCTTATATATTTGTTGTTATAAGTTTCACAATCAAGCTTATTTGTACACTAAAAGCATCATTCTATAATAAAACATTGAAAAATTAATTAAAGAAAATAACACTGATAACAAGTATATCTAGAAAATATAAGTTTTATATTCAAATTCAAAGGTTTTACACAGCTTATACAAGCTAACAAGAAAGGGAAAAAATAAATGCCCCCTATGAGGATGTCCATCCGTTCCTAAATCATTTCACTTTACTTGCTGAGGGAATATAGGTAGTCATTTTTATACAGTTAGAAGGTTTAAGGCTCAAACGAGACCTGAGCCAAATAAAGTGAACTTGGAGGCACAACCCATTGCCAGAATGGTGAAGGCAGCCTTTGCACATCAGAAAATGAGCTCATAAGTTTGACACAATCATCTTGGAACAAGCCTGGAAAATCTTCATCTACAAACCTAACCCTGGTCATTTTCTCAATAGTGTTGCTTTTAATTAGAACAGTCTAATGAAGCAAGTTATCAAAGTTTAGTTTTAGGTATCTAAGCTTCAATAATTTCTTGAACTTATTGCATCGTTCAATTAAAAAATTATGTCATTCTTTTGTAGTTTAGCAACTAAAATGTCTTTCCTTATAGAAAGCTTCAGTAGACTTATAACTTATAATTAGTTGTTGTTTATGCTTTCACCACTTCCTCTAATGTTAGATAATGTTTAGCTTGTGATAGCTACTTTGGAGTACCATAAAACCATACATCAGCTTTGTAACCTCTTTTTTCCTCTCTTTTTTTAGGGTTACCAAGTAATTAGTTATCTTATCATTGTCTTTATTTAGCTAACTTTGTATCCATGCAGTCCATTCTAGCTTTATTATTTCCTTTTTCATGCACATAACTGATAAACTAAAGGCTTATAAGAGTTTTGAGTTAAAAAAAATCAAAGAATGAAATGCATAAAGATTGAACATATAATCTGATCATACGCTTGCCATGTTACCTTGGTAGACCTATTAATTGAATATGTTCATCCCAATGATTGAGTTAATCACTTTAACATTACAATAAGGGTAGAAGATCATATTCTACCTTTTAATTGTAAGCTATAACTGAATTATCTTAAGTTTGGGTATAGTAAAAGTTCTCTCTCGTGGAACTTAAGCAAGAACCACTTTATAAGCCTATTCTACAAGAATGACTTATTGATTTATTATTTTGTCTGTCTTCCTTTTATTTAAAAGTGTAATATTATTACTACATCCCTTAGTATTATCCTTATTCATCAATTTGATTAGATTCATATCCACAACCACAAAAGACAAAGTAAGATGTATTTAAAAATATCTATGTTTTATGGCTAAAATGTCAATTTCTAATAAGACTTCATCTTCTAGCATTGCATCCTTAAAGAGTAGTGAAAATTGCTTGTCTAAGAGGATCCTTGCTTTTTCCTCTAATGATACGTGGCCTTTATATCTCTTGTTGAAGGACAAACTTGCATTGTCCCATATAAATTTGAAACCCCACCTATTAACATTCTCCAAGCTCAAGAATATAAAATTCCTTCTATTTATAGATCTTTTAGGGGTATAAAGAGCCAAATCTTTGGTACATAATTAAGGATAAATCATCTTGAGTATTTCCTAGCATGTTTGACTTGATGTATATAGAAAAAAAGTGATGCCAAAGGCTTCATATTCCTTATGTGGCAAGTCACTATGAAATAAGTGGTGATGCCCCAAGAATGAGGATGGAATTGATTTAGGCATGAGTTTGTGTATTCGTTAATGTCATAGACTATGTTATGAAATGGTAGCCCCATCCAATTCTTGAAGTTGTAAAGTAGCTACTGATTTCCTTAAGCTTAACAAGAATGCACTTTGTAACTTAACATTTTCCTAACTCGAACATAGTGTGAGATGTTAAAATTTCACATCAAATCTTCAAAACCTTCAAGTTTCACTGTCCTTTTTTTTTGCTTTATAAAGGTTGACACTCCTTGAAAATGCTTGGATCTACAAAGGTTACTCTTTTGTATCTCCAACCCTTAAATTAATGTGCCCATGTGTAAGGACCCCTATAGTTAGTCCTAAAATAGGGCCCTTGACTATGTATAAACTTGTTACTTAAATAATTATCACTAGAGTGAGACATATTGTCATACCTTGTATGGAGATGAACAACAAGACTTAAGTTATAACCCTTTTAAAACTCACATATACTATAGGCTAACTATCGTAGATTGTAGGTTTATCTTGATTGAGTTTCAAATGTAAAATGAGTTAGTCTTAGGGGTTTATATATTATCATTCAATAGCCCATATCTAGACATAATATAAGTTCATGATCATAACACCATTATACTTCCTAAAATCTCTTGCTAAAAATTTATGGCACTAATTCTTTTGTTTTCATTTAGGTGCAGGACAATTAGACATGTAAACTCCTACTAAAAAGAAGAATAATTATAGATGTAGGCATTTCATTAAAGAAGAATACTATAGAACCTTAACAGTGTAAACCTATCATAAGACTTTTGATCTTAATAAAGTTTCTTTAATCTTTATTAATACTTTATCTGAAAATGGTATCCCTTTAATTGGTAGCCCATCCCATAACTTTTAAATGAGGCAGAGGAACCCGTGCCTTATCTCAACCTAACCATAAGACATCTCAACTCACTCATCCATATTTTATAGTGTTTATTTCCAACCTCACTTCAAAGGGATGTATTCATGTGTAGGGTCCTAATATAACGCCCCAACATATACCCTGGAAATCTTATAACATGTCTAGGGTGTATAACATAATGAATTAATCTAGGGTGTATAACATAATGAACTAAGTAAATCTAAGTATAGTAAGAGAATAATGATACTTAATGTAAAAGACATGGGTAAATGGATAATTTGTTCGCTAGACATAGACATAGACATATATACCTTGACATGAAATATGTATGGACAATTTTGATATGATTGCATGGATTATGAACGTGATGTGAGGGGACATGATAAAAGAAGTATTCCATAAGCAAATGGGATATTTTTGGTTAAATTTTTTGTGTTTTTCTTACATGATAAGACCAAAGTTAGTCGATTTAGGATGTGTACCTCGCTGAATGGATAGGTTCCAGTAAACAGATTTTTGTAATTTGGCCATATCTTGGCCTATAAACCACCAAATTGGATAGTTTTAATTGGAGATTAAACTAGAGACATAGGTATAAAACTTTCATGAAGGAATCGAAATTTGATTCTACCTCTAAGAATTTTGAATTCTATTTTCAAGTTGAGTTTTAGCTGCTGTCCTTATTTTTGAACAACTTTTAATTTTTAGGGTATAACTCCCAATATAATTAACCAAAAGGCATGAAATTTATGCCACTAGAAAATTAAGACATAGGATAATGAAATAAATTGATAATATTGTAGGATAATATAGAAATTAAAGGAATAAGGAGCACTATGTAATTTTTCTAAAGTCAACTCATGGACCAATAACATTAAAGCATGTGTGTCCAATATAATTGCAACAGATGATCCAATAGAATTGTAACACATGGTCTAATAGGATTATAACACTTGGTCTAATAGGATTGTGACATATGGTCTAATGAGATTAGAACATGTGTCTAAGACTAGAAAATTTATAAAAAGGCATATGGAGAGGGGTGATGGACAAAACTTTGATGGCTTAACGTCAGATTTTTCTCCTCTCCATTTCACCTTCTTCATCCCATAATTTTTTGCTTGGTGATTTAAGCAAAGTCAAAGAGGAAGGGAAGGAAAAGCATTAGAAGAACTACTTTGCCAATTTTAAGGTTTGGGACTTCATTTAGTTGATTTTTGTATTTTTGTATGATTGAATGGATATAAAGATTCATTTGGATATGAAATTGTTTCTATGACATTGCTTTGATGTGATTTTGGTGTTACTTTGCATGAACTTGGTTGTACATGACAAGAGAGTATCGTGTAGTAGAATTCTATCTAGGGGTTTATGTGAGTCATAACTCAGCCTATAGATCTCTAAATTGAGTGATTTTAGTTACGTAAGAAACCTAAAACATAGAGATAAATATATTTAGAAGGGACTCTGACTTAATTCTGGCTCTATGATCTTAGAAATTGAGATCGAAAAAGGTGACCTGATGTTGCCCCTATTTTGGAGCAATTTGTGATATTTTGCCTATATCTTATAATTTAGAAGTCCAAATAGTCTAATTGTTAGTGCTATAGAAAATATAGACATACAGAAAAAAATTTACAGAAGACCTTAAAACCTATTTCTGACTTTTTCTATATGCATATTAAGGAAAAACTAGTGGTACGAATGGAGAGAGTGTCTGTCGCGATCGTGGCATTGTTTTCCTTTCCAATTTTTACCGAGTCTTATCTGAACCTTTTTAAATGTGTATGAAACTTTTTGAACACCTAGAAATAAATGAAATAGGACTTAACATATGTGAATTGGGTGATTGAACATTGGAATTTAAGATTGAGCATAATGCATTCCAAAGAAAACTTACATGTACATTAATGATTTGTTTGCATATTTGTTGCTCATATGTGTATAGTATGATTATACAAATGTGATTTTGATACCCTTCTAATGGTAGTAAGCGATGTATTGCATGTATGAATGTAAATATAGATTTTATGACTTGAAATTTATATCATATGATTTTTTAATATATGAATTGTGAAATTGCAAATGGTTAATGGAAATGTTACAATGCCTGCTCTATTGTCTTGGTGGCGGATTACAGTTCAACTGCTGCAGTTTGACATCAGTGGTGTCTTCATTTGAGACTATAATGTCCCCACAATTTGATACCTTTATGTATCTACAGTTTGATAACTTTGGGTATTTACAGTTTGATATCTTTGGATATCCACAACACCTGTTGTGCACACCCACAGAAAATGTACAGGCTTAATACAGCAAGGAAACTTAACAGTCATAAATAAGACATAAAGCATGACAACATGAATAATTGGTATTGATGAGCATTTGTATTAGTTGTAATGCTGAATTGCAATGATGCACAATTATATTGATAATTTGTATCAATAACCATTGAATATCAATATTTGGCTTATAAACGTGCATTTTCGGTATAGATAATATATTAAAGCATATTTGCATTATATACTTTGCTCAAGTATGCCATCATTGTTTGTATGAGCATTGAATATCAATGTTTAGTTCATGAATGTGAATTTATGGTATATGAGTTGTGGTATTTCTAAATGTATGTGCTTGGCGGATGACTGTTATGAGTGTTCATCCAAACTAAGTG
>JANIIA010000009.1:57413264-57424850 GCA_027478495.1 Erythroxylum alaternifolium | reverse complement strand
GGGTGCTTCGTTTGGCTAATAGTGATGAAAAGGCAACAATGAGTTATTTTTATGATGCTATGGATAAGATGAAGGAAGCAATCAAGGCTAATCTAAAAAATAGGTCTTTTTGTATGAGAGATGATAAAGAGAACTTTACTCTCCGTTATTTACTGTTGAGGCATTTTTGAATCCTGTTGTCTATTTCAAACTAGGTTTTACAAAGAAAGCTTAAGTTAATAGGAAAATGTTATTAATTATTTTAATAGTTGTTGCCCATGAGATGATGCAAGATCTCCTGAGCTCACAAATGGAGATTTATAAGGAGCCTTTTGGGAATTTTGGGATACCAATTGCTATTTGACAAAGAGGAAAATTTAATCCAAGTATATATTTTTTTCACTTTTATTACTTGTTGAAAATTAATTATCATTTTATTTTGTTTATAACGGTACTTTTGTTGTCTTACGATTTATAGTTACTTAGTGGGGACCAATTCGAAAGTGGTGTTCCAAAATTGCAAATGTTTGCAATTCGAACTATAAGTCAATGTGTGAGTGCAATAGGCTATGAAAAGAATTGAAGCATATTTAAATTAATCCATTCCAAGAAAAGAATATATTAGAACACAAAAGATTGAATGAGTTGGTCTTCGTTCGATACAATTTAAAGCTTCGAGAAATGTACGTTACAATCATTATTAAGTTAGATACAATTTCTTAGAATATTTTAATATTTTAATTTTATTGTTTACTAAGACTCTTGATAGAATAAGTAATTCAACAGATCTAATTTATATCGATAGTATCGATATTTTGGCAAATTATGTTTCTTAAGAACCAAGTTTGATAGATGAGATTTACCTGGAAGATAATCTTGGATGAGAAAGCATTAACGTGTCATGTAGTACAATAAATTTGAATAATGGTGATGATAAATATTTTGTATCAAATGAGAATTGAGGTCAATGCTGTTATAGCGGTTATCCCTTATTCAATTGAATGACGTTTCAGTTTTTGTTTCTCCTCTTCTTTTAATTTTACTTATATTTGATATATATGTTAATTTCTATATATGTAATGTAATTGCAAATATTTTTATTTCAAGTTTTACTTCTGGTTGGTTGTTTCCTCACCACGAACTCTTGTTGTAAATTATAATAGTAAGAATTAAGGATATTTATTGTTCTTTTTATTTGATATTTTAATGTAATTACTATTTATTATATGATGAAATTGTAATATTTTAAATACTTTGTATAGTTATTAATTTTATATTTGTATAATGATTAAATGATCTTTTTTATGTTATTCGTTGGCACTATTTATATGTGAAATGTAATGTTAATAAAAATAAATAAATTGTTGTTATTTTAAATTTTTATTATTATAATTTTGGAGATGTGTTTGATGTAAAATTTAAAATTATACAGTAAAATATAATAATAATTTATTTTGTAATTTTTAAAAAATTTAAAAATTATTTTATAAATTTAAAAATTTACCTAAAATAATGTTCGAAATTTACTAGTATTAGTAAGTAATAGTGCTAAACCTGGTACTACTGGTATTGGTACAATATTCTTAACGTTGATCCAAGCATTTTATTATTACTAAACAACGGTGAAATTTAAAACAAAGAGAAAAGAAAAAAATCACCACCAAGTCGTAAGATGCAACTCAGTCGTCTGCAAGTTGTTCTCTGTACTTACAATGCTGTCTGTATTTTCTGTCGGGAAAATCTTGCAACTTAAAGTCCCTTCGCTACTTCCACAGAGTAGGCGTGGCGAGTGTGCCCAGTCCTACATTCAGCGCGCGTGGACAAAGGAAATATCCAAATCAGAAATCAAACAAAGAGTTGAGATTAATTACTTATTTTTCCCTTAATACCTATCATCATTAATTACTTCTTTTTTCCCTTAATCACCTATCATCATTAATGATAACTTGTTATATATATATATATAATAGAAAACATCATCTTCCTTCATACTCGCTCATTGCCAATCGTCCCTCCTCACCGCTCGCACACTCGCTCAGTCTACTACCTACCCTTACTTTCTCTTTCTTTTCTCTCTGCTCTGCTAAGAAGAAGCAAGAACCACTACTCCCACTCCTAAAGCGAAAAACAGAAGGAGAATGGCAGCGGCCGTCAAATTGTTATCACTTTCCAATATTACCCCCTTCACATTCACATATTTACTTCTGTTATCCATCTCCTCCACTCCAATTCTGGCCATCAACATCACCGCACTCCTCTCTCCATACCCTGACTTCTCGTCCTTCACAACCCTCCTCTCCTCCACCTCTTCACTCTCCGCCGACCTCTCACGCCGCTCCTCCCTCACCATCTTGGCCGTCCCTAACGCCTACCTCTCCTCCTCCGTGGAACTCACGCGCCACCTCTCTCCCTCCTCCCTCTCCGACCTCCTCAGCTACCATGTCCTCCTCCAATACCTGTCCTGGTCCGACTTCCACCAGATCCCTCCCTCGGGCATCCTCGTTACTACACTCTTCCAAACCACCGGCCGCGCCTCTTCCAACTTCGGCTCCGTCAACATAACTTGCAATCCTGCCACCAACAATGTGACCATCCACTCTCCCGCTCCCTACTCCCCTTCAAACGCCACCGTCCTGTCCCTCGTCAAAACCCTTCCTTACAACATCACCATCGTCTCGGTCGATTCCTTGTTAGTCCCTTACGGATTTGATCTAATGGCTTCGGAGACAAGACCGCCGTTGGGACTTAACATTACCAAAACTCTTATGGATGGTCACAACTTTTTTGTGGCTGCTTCCATGTTGTCGGCTTCTGGGGTCGTGGAGGAGTTCGAGGCCGACGAGGGTGGCGCTGGAATCACTCTCTTTGTCCCCACGGACGCCGCATTCGCAGATCTACCGGCCACGGTTGCGTTACAGTCGCTGCCAGCGGATAAGAAAGCTGTGGTCTTGAAGTTTCATGTTCTGCATTCTTACTACCCGCTGGGTTCGCTCGAGTCGATTGTGAACCCGGTTCAGCCCACGTTGGCTACGGAGGACATGGGAGCTGGTAGTTTTACTCTTAACATCTCCAGAGTTAATGGGTCGGTGGCCATCGATACAGGGATAGTTCAGGCCTCCGTTACGCAAACTGTTTTTGATCAGAATCCGGTGGCCATTTTTGGGGTGTCTCAAGTGCTGTTACCCAGGGAAATTTTTGGGAAGAATCCGATGTTGACGAGCAAGCCTGGAAGTGAAGTTACCGGGAATGCTCATCCGCCGGAAATGTCTCCCTCACCGGAGAGTTCGCCGGAGTCCAATGGACACCCTTGGCAGTTGTCATCGCCTCCGGGTGTTAGAGAAGACGTCAAAGCTGAAGCTGGAGCATGCGGATGGCATAGCATCACCCTGACTCTGATTTGTATAGGATTGTATGTACTGGTATGAGTTGAAATTACATTGTTTGCATCATAATTATTGATTTTTTTTGGGGTAATTTCATTGTTTCTCGTCTGATGATTGAATTTGGCTAGAAAAAAGAGTAGCCATTTGCTTTTGTTCACCTCCTACGTTCACATTCTTTTTCTTGGGGCAATCCAATTCCTAATTGTGCCAGTAGTAGAATAATTTTCTTGAAAATTTTTGGTGGCCTGTCCTCAAGTTCTTTTCCCTTTCTTTGTAGATAATGCTTTCAAATAGCTATACAAGGAAATGATCAGAATTATAATGTTTCTATAGTTGTGATCTTGTGTGGTCTCTGACAATGTTGGAAATCTGGGAGTTTTGGGCATTTGAGGTTTAATTGTTGTTTCTGTTGGGTTTTGATCCTTCTTTTCTGTTTTGTTTATAATTTTGTAACTGAGACTGCTTAGATAAAGTTGAAACCCCACCTTTACGGGCTGCCCAATCTGTGTAACCCAAATTCGGACATTTCTGCAGATCATTTAGGTTAGAAACTGAAAGAGGAAAGCAAGACAAGAGAAAGATTGGAAATTTAAGATTGAATTTATGAAATTCACAAAACCAGTTTAGCTTGCTGCCGAATCTTTCAGCCATGTGGTTATGACTCGTAAAGCTCTCATTCTTTTCCGCGAAATCATCCTCAAGTATATCGCTACTTTTTACAACTTAACCTTATTCTATTCTTTGCTTCTAATCGGCTGCAAAATTTGGCCTTTTCACCACTTTTGGGAAGCCACAGCCACAGCCGAAGCCATGGTGAAACAAAAGAAGATGTTCCGAGCTGGGCTTAGTTAAGCCAGAGAACATACATTCCGAGCTGGGCTTAGCTAAGCTAGAGAACATCATTGTACATAATAAAGGGTATCTTAGAGAATTCATCTTCTTTTGGTTGTGATGCAAGCACATAGTGCCAGGATTTTAATTTGTCGAGTGAGCAAGGATAAAGCGAAAGTGGATGACAGAATGCAAGGTTTCTGGTCCCACCAGTTTTGGACGGTCCTGATAAGAGATGTGTCCACGCATTTCTATGCCGTTAGATGTTGATTAGACGGACAGGAAACTGCTGGGGTGATGACAATACTTATTTGAAGAAAACGAAACGGATGTTTAAACCAGCCTTTGGTTTGGAACTTTATCGTTAAGAATCTTTTCTTTTTTTGCCCGTAAAGCCTGATTATGCGATAATCAATATCTTGGGATTTGAAAGATCAGAGATGGACCCACTTATCAGGTGTGCTTATTTTATATTTCACCAGTCCACTTCTACCAGAGACCCAGCAGTTATTGTTAACGAGCTAGATTGGATTCACGTATGACTTTTTGTCATTTCCATTCCTCGTCTGCTCATTTCGGTGACATAGAGCTTTGAATTTAATTCGCAGGCACCATTAGTGTGAAGCTCATTAAACCTTTTTAGGAGTGACTAATAATTATCAAAGATAAGTCCACACGAAATTCCTTAGGCCCTTGTGGAGTGCTAAGTCCAGAAAGGTGAAGCAGACTTCAAAATGCCCAAAACATATGTGGGCTTAATATAAGGCTTTAATGCTTGGACTTTTTCCTAATATCTGTCAGGTGTTTTCCTAAGGTAAACCCCTCTTAATTCTGTGACATCCGTGGCCCATTGAGAAAAAGAAAAAGGACGCTTCAGATTTGGAGGTCATTTGAATTCTTTTCACGGAAGATTGTAAGGATATGTCAAAATTGGCCGCAGATTTTGACTGACTTCCCACTTCATGGGTGGTTAAACACATGGGCAAAGTCCCTTCAAACACGGAACTAACTGTTATATGAATGGGAGTTAAAACTTTTGAACCAACAAAAATAAATGGAAAACAGAAGACCTAGAGAAAGAGTTGAGAAGATCTGACAAGAAAAGAATGGAGGAACTTTAGAGGGGAGCAAACAAAGTGCTTGGTTTCTGATACCATGGTCAACAAGCCCATAGTTTTAAAAGTTGGCACATGTAAAGCACCAATATAAGGACTGAGCATAGTGGGAAATCAAATGAATTTTAAAAAAAAAATTCTGAATTTTTTAATTGAATAATTTGAAAAATAAAAATAAAAAATAAAAGCATCGAAACGTACCTTATCCGAATTCTTGTTAAAATTCTTCTTCTAAAATAGAGGAGTTGTTCAAATGATAAAACTTTTATTGACTTATTCAACTATCATTATATAATTTATACTATATTCAAGTATTACCAACTTTTGAGTTATTCTAAATAAAATGGATCATAAGTAGTATCAAAACATAGTAATTCTCCCGTAAGATACCTTCATAGTCTTAAATCTAGGGATCAATTATACAACTATCATAAAGAGGATATCTATAAACATATAAGTAATGCTCCATTTAAAAGAGGATATCTACAGACATACAACTATGTAAGTTATGGGAGTCCCTAGATAATTTCAATTATACAACTATCATAATGATGATATCTATAGACATATAAGTAATGCTCCATTTAGAAGAGGATATCTACAGACATGCAACTATGGAAGTTACGGGAGTCCTTAGATAATTTACACATTGGACTAAAGAGTGTATATATAGCATCCTTATAAATGGTGCACCCACTCAATGGTTAAAAGGTGAAAGAGGGCTTGGGTAAGGGGATCTTCTATCCCTTTATTTATTCTTAATTTGTATGGCCAAATCATTGTATACAATATTACACAAAGTTTAAATTTTACGTACCACAAGAAGCGCATAAAACTGAAGCTATTCAATTTGACATTTGCAGATGATCTATTGTTGTTTTACAAGGTAGATGTTCCGTCTGTTTCAATCTTAATGAAGTATGTTAACTAGTTCAGCAATATGTTAGGGATCGAGATCATTTTTCATAAAAGCTTTATAATGTGTTCTAGGGATGCTTGATCTTTTAAATAGGAGCTTGTAAACATTCTCAAATGAAAGCAACTAATCCCTCTTTTACTTGCCTAGGAGTTCCAATCACAACCTCAAGGTCATCTTACAAGGATAGCAAGCCTCTGCTTGAGCAAATTAAGCAGAAGCTTAGAAAACGGTATAATAAAGAGCAACGTTATATAGGTAGAGTTTAGTTGATTAAAATAGTGTTGCGTAACATCTACAACTATTGGATATCTCATCTCCTTCCAAAGAAGATATCCAAGGATATAGAAAAGACATTGAGGAACTTTCCATGGAATGGGGATCCCTACAAAGAAACAGGGGTTGAAGTATCCTAGAAGGAATTGTGTTGAACAAAGGAACAAGGTAGTTTATGACTGAACTCTATACACTTAACTAGCAAAGTCCTTATAGCCAAAAGGGTATGGAAACCTTGAGAATGAGAACTTGTGGATGAATTAGGTCCACTCTAAATATCTACAACGACAAAACTTTTAGGAAGTGAAAGGTAGTCCCAACTCCTTCTGAACCAAGCAAAGCATATTAAAAATTAGATAGGTATTAGTTCTAGCTTTCAAATACATCATAGGAGAAGGAAGAAACACTCCAATATGGTTTGATAATTTCATCCTGATTTATTCTACATAAGGTCTATGCTAAAGTCAAGAGCTAAGGTTAGTGAATTAATAGATAAACAATAATGATGTATCAGGCAAAGAGGTTTGAGAAGCTAGGGAAAGCTTTACCAGGATACATGTTAAGAGTTAATACTAAAGATAGAGTCAGTTGGACTCTCTACAATTAAAGCAAATTCACCAACCTTTCAGCTAAAGTCTCTTCATATAGCCTAAGGAAAATGTAGATTGACATAAGCTAATATGGTTCCAAAAAATTGCCCAAATATGCAATCATGGTTTGATTAGCCCTAAAAAAATAGATTACCTATAATGAACATAGTCAAATGCTCCTCTCCTATTGATCCTTTATGAATGCTATGTTCTGATGTGTAAGCAACGAGAGACCATTTATTCTTCCAATACCAATTCACAGCTAAATTATGGAGAAAGATCAAATTAGCATGTAAAGTTGAAGGACTAGGTAACACCTAGGTTTATATGGTGAACTAATTTCCAAACAGAAAAAGGAAAAAAGAAGATACCCAACTCCTAAAGATAGCCTTCTGTGCAACCATAGGAAAGGTTTCGCATGAAAGAAACATGAGGAGATTCAAACGTGAATAAATGGAAGTTTTAAAATTTTAAAGGTTTACTTTAAGCAAGATTAAAGAGTATTTTATGCTATCTTGGAACAAGGCTTCAGTTACTAGAGAAGTAGCTTAAGGATGGGGAATTCTCCATCATTAAATTGGAAACTCAGGGAATACCAACCTTTTATTATAATATCCTATAATGAGATGTGAAAGTTGTTGCTAGTTAGGCACTTCCATTTGTATTTCTCACTTGTTTGATGAGATGGTTAAACCTGTCACTCCTTATACTTTATTTAAGGCTTTTCCTTAATTTTGGAATACAATTTTAATTTTAAAAGAAGCTCCATTTGAAATCCTTATAATTGGGTCAGTCCAATTAAATTATTCTCTAATAAATAAACAAACATTCATTTAAATATCTCTTCAGTTTAATTTATGAGACCAATTACTTTCTTTATTAAAAAGAAACATAACATGTGTTAGAAACATAATATGTGCTAATTTTACTACTTCATCAGTATCTCATCTTTATGAAGCTATGATTAGAAACAATTTATGAATAAAATATAAATGCAAATTAAGGGGCTGTTTGTTTCTATTTTTTTATTCCGTTTTCTGTTATCGTTTTTGTTAAAATTAAAACAAGTCAGTAAAACATGTTTGTCTACGCTTGTTAGGGTTTCTTGTTTCCGAAAATTAAAAAACCACAACAGTTTTATGGAAACAAGAAAATAACGTTTCTCTATATTTTGGCAATGCGTTTTCTTGGATAGAAAATCAACTGGTTCCTGTTTCTTGTCTCTATTATCGTCTTTAGTAAACCCATCATGAAACATACTACTCATCTTTTTTACATATATCTTGTTGTCCCTAACTCCTTTCCTCCCTCTCATCTTTTTTTTTTCTTTTGGATTCTTGCTTCAAAACATGCGACCTCACTAATTGGAGTGACTGTTGACAAGTTGCAAACAACGTCGATGGCAATGGTGGCCCGCACGAAACATTTTCAGACTAGATTACTATTGGTGCAAAATGTGACTGATTTTAGGTTTTTCACGAGGTCATTTTTCAAAAAATTTTAATTTGATTTTTCGTGAGTGAGATGTTTATGAATATGAAGTTCTTGTTCATATTGGTGAAAAAAATATATGGTAAAGAGGTTGTAGCAAAAAAGAGATGTGAGCATTGAGATTTTCGGAGATAATAGTGAAGTTGAAAACAATAAAGACTTGGGAGGTGGTGAGATTGAAGCGTGAGAATGATAGGCTACTCTATTTAAAATGATTTTCTGCAAACCTAATAGTGAATTTGAGAATAGAAAAGACTTAGGAGGTGGTGAGATTTACATCGCTTTTTTTTGGGTTGTTGATCCCCACTTTTGGTTTGCCGAAATACAGTAAGAACCATGTTACTACATCTTCAAGATTTCATTTTCAAGTTAATCCAAATTTCTGTCAGGAAGTGATGGATCTTCCTTATGCAAAAGTGAATAAAATTTCATTATGCTTGTGTTAAGTTATATCATTCTGCTTGTGTTAAGTTTTTCTTTTAGACATTAATAAAGATCTTTGTTTTAATTTCATGCAACTGATCTGAGGATAACTGATAAATAATCTCTAGGGTATTTTTTTAATATAAATTTTCTCTTTATCTTCAGATAAGCTGAGCAGCAATTACTTTTTCTTTTTTCAATTTTCTTTTCCAGCTTTTCCAAGGAAACAAACAAAATGTCATTCCCTGGAACTTTGGACAAATGCAAGGCCTGTGATAAGACTATTTATGTTGTTGATATGTTGTCTCTTGAAAGCGCGCCTTACCATAAATCCTGTTTCAAGTGCAGCCATTGCAAAGGCACTTTTGTGGTAAGTATTTTCTTCTTCTTTTTTAATCCTTTTCTTTCTTCATGATATGAAAAACTTGTTAATGGCAGATGAGCAACTATTCCTCCATGGATGGAGTCCTCTACTGCAAGCCTCATTTTGAGCAACTCTTCAAGGAATCTGGCAATTTCAGTAAGAATTTCCAGACAGGTAATGTCATCCTTTTCTGTTTTTTTTTCCCTCAGAATCTGAAACTTGCTTGAATTATAGATGATTCAGGAACTAAAACTATGCTCTTTTTATGGTTTGATCTTGCAGGAAAATCTGACAAGAATCAGGACCTGGTATAGTAATATCCTCACAATTTTGTATCCAAATTTACCTGATGTAAAAAATCTTATATACAACAAACAATGACACTATAAAAAATTTGTTTTTATGATATCTGTACAGTCTAGGATCCCCAGCAAATTGTCTTCCATGTTCTGTGGAACTCAAGACAAATGTTCTGCTTGCGGGAAAACAGTGTATCCACTGGAGAAGGTTGGTTTTTGAAGTTCTGATGCTTCTTAGTATAATCAAAATCTGATCTTTTGAACTGGGTTCTTTTTATTATTTCGATTGGTTTAAGAAATCTGATGCTCCTTAGTATTAACAAAAAAACTGATCTTTTGAACTGGGTTCTTGTAAATTTTTTCGATTGGTTTAAAAGATCTGATGCTTCTTAGAATAATAACAAAAATCTGATATTTTCAACTGGGTTCTTGTTATTGTTTCGATTGGTTTGAAAAAGCTGTTGCTTCCTAGTATAATCGAACTCCGATCTTTGCAACTGGGTTCTTGTTACTATTTCGATTGGTTTAAGAAATCTAATGCTTCTAAGTATGATAAAAATCTGATCTTTTCAACTGGGTCATTGTTATTATTTCGATTGGTTTAAGAAATCTGATGCTTCTTAGTATAATCAAAGTCTGATATTTTCAACTGGGAACTAATCACAATCTGATCCTTTTCAACTGGGTTTTAATCAAAATCTGATATTTTCAACTAGGCTCTTGCTATTATATGTATTAGGTGACACTGGAAGGAGAATGTTACCACAAGACGTGCTTCAGATGTGCTCATGGAGGATGTCCACTCACACCCTCATCCTATGCTGCGCTTAATGGAGTCCTCTATTGCAAGCATCACTTTGCTCAGCTTTTCCTGGAGAAAGGAAACTACAACCATGTCCTGGAAGCCGCCTCTCAAAAGCGAACTTCCTCTACGCCGCCTCCTGAACCGGCGGAGGGCGGAGCAGATGAACCAGTTCCTGCTGCCGATGATGGGCAAGACAAAACACACGAGGATTCTTAACGTTTTAAGGCACAAAACACGCTTGCCAATGAGTTGCATTTTCCTTTTTTGGCAATTTTGTCAAAAAGAGACATTTTTGGGTCATTGATCCTATCACTAATTTACAGTTTGTATGTCTTATTATTAAAAAAATCTTTATTTTTTAGTTGCTTATGTTATTCTGCTACATTAAATTATTTATATTTTATAGCTAAAATTCTCGTTTTTAAATATTTTTAAATATTAAATTAAACTAGACCTTTAAAATATAATTAACTCAAATATTTACAGCCAGTTTGGAATCCAATGAATTGGATTCAATTCATATGTTTGAAATGCTAAAAAAGAGACAAATTGAATTCAACTACGTAACTTAATCTTATTTTCTTTATGAATTCAATTCACATCTCAAATGATCCAATTTGGTGTCTGAATTGAAGAGCTAATTTTTTTCAAAACATTAAAATTTTTTTCCAAATATACACGTTATAAATATACAAATTACTACAAAACACACACGTATTAATTATATACTATTTTTAATTAAGGATAAAAAATGTATATGAAGTAGTTAAATTCATTTTTGTGATGCTCCAAACAATGTAATTGAATCAAATTCGTCAATGAATTCATTTCGAAGGCTTCCAAACGACCTGTTACATTAATTTCGAATCTAATTAGATTGGATTATTTCTTCTAACCCTACCCTTTGTATATAATTAATAATATTTTTATATTATTTCTCCTTATTCTAATAATAATATTTTTATATTATTAATAAAAATTGTATATAATTAATAATAAAATAATAAAATTTATACAAATTATTAAAAAATAATTTTTATATAAATAAAAATATAAATAAATAATTTTTAAATATAAATAACATATAATAGAATAAAATTTATTAAATAATTAA
>JANIIA010000009.1:57374771-57413164 GCA_027478495.1 Erythroxylum alaternifolium | reverse complement strand
AACCTCTCCAATTACCATTTTAAAACACTTAAGACACTTTTCCTATTTCGCTCAATTAATTGCAATCCAAAAACCGGAAAAATGTCATGTATGCATGTACAAACATTTCATGTGCAAAGTTCACTTATTGACTATGCATATGCATATATGAATGCATGCATATGTCACTATACACTTATGCATTCCTATTCATAGCAATAGGTGAGGGGATGTTACATATACATCAGTCATTTCAATTTCATGTGCATTATGTACATTACATTAGTCATCATAATCAAGAATTAGAACTAAACAGGAGTCATAGCGGTTGTATGTGATTTAAACAACATATCCCTTCCTTGTACTACAAGGTTAGTCTTCTCCATGAAATGATCCATAAATGGGAAACACATAATTCATCATAAACAAATTCAATAATGAGCTCAAAATGTCAATTACAATAAAAACATAAACGTCATCATAATATTCATTAATGCCTACGCAGCAATAATGCTCATACTTTCAACATGCCCCATAAATATTTTGGGCGGTAATCCCTTAGTCAAAGGGTCAGCAATCATAAGACTAGTGCTAATGTGCTCAATTGACACTCTCCATTTCTGAACCTCTTCTTTAACAGCAAAGTATTTCAATTCCATATGTTTGGCACCTTTGGAATACTTGTCATTTTTAGAAAAGAAAAGTGCTGCGGAATTATCACAATAAATTTTCAGCAACTTGGCAATACTATTGACTATTCCAAGTCCGTAAATAAAGTTTCACAACCACTTAGCCAGAACTGTGGCCTTAAAACATGCCACAAATTCAGCTTCCATGGTGGATGCAGCAATTATTGACTGCTTCGCACTCTTCCATGATATTGCTCCTCCGGCTAAAAGATGTACATAGCCAAATGTAGATTTTCTAGTATCCACACAACCAACAAAATCTGAATCTGAATATCCAATTACTTCAAGATCATCGGACCTCCTATAAGTAAGCATGTGATCTTTTGTCCCTTGCAAATATCTTAAGACTTTCTTTGTAGTTTTCTAATGATCCAATTCGAGGTTACCTTGATATCTACTAAGCATATCAACTACAAAGCTAATGTCCGGCCTTGTATACGTTTGAGCATACATCAAACTCCCAACAACAAATGCATAAAGAATTCCTTTCATCTGTTTTTATTCCATATCATTCTTTGGACATTGTGTGAGACTAAATTTGTCTCCTTTTTGAATTGGAACTGGAGACGATGAACATTTATCCATTCTGAATCTCTCTAAAACTTTATTAATACATGCTTTCTAAGACAAACCTAATAGTCCTTGTGATCTATTCCGAAATATTTCTATTCCGATCACATAGTTTGTCTCTCCCATATCTTACATTTCAAAGTTGTTAGAGAGAAACTGCTTAGTCTCACTTAATAGACTAAGACTATTAGTTGCAAACAAGATGTCATCAACATACAGAATCAAAAAGATAAATTTACTCCCACTAACCTTCAGATATATACACCGATCAACAATGTTTTCTTTAAAACCAAAGGAAACAACATTATCATTAAACGTAAGATACCATTGGTGGGAAGCTTGCTTGAGTCCGTGTATTGAATTTTTTAGTTTACACACATATGTTCTTTCCCTTTAACTGAAAAACCCATTTGTTGATCCATATATACATTTTCCTTTAAATTCCCATTTAGAAAAGCAGTTTTCACATCCATCTGATATAGCTCTAAATCAAAATGAGCCACTAATGCCATGATAATTCTGAGAGAATCTTTCTTGGAAACTGGTGAGAACGCTTCCTTATAGTCAATGCCATCTTTTTAGGTAAAACCCTTAGCAACAAGTCTAGCCTTATAACGTTCAAGGTTGCCATGAGAGTCACGCTTTGTCTTAAAGACCCACTTACATCTAACTCTCTTGCATCCTTCAGGTAATTCTACAAGTTCCCAAACACCATTATGTTCCATGGATTTAAGCACATCTTTCATTACATCTAACCATTTATTAGCATTAGCACTATTAATGGCTTGTGAAAATGAAACTGGATCATCATTCATTCCTAAGTCATCTTATAACTCTTGTAGATAGACCAGGTAATCATCCGGAATAGCAGATCTCCTTTCTCTTTGGGATCTTCTTAATGTTATTTCCTGTGGTTCGTCTATTCTAGGTTCATATTGAATGTCAGGAGTATGTATTTGTTGTTCTTCATGATTGTTATGTGGTGCAACAATTTGAGGAACAACAATTTGAGTAGTGGGAACACAAGTCAAAAGGACTTGTATTCTAACTTCTTTGATTTCCACATTTCGTGAAACATCACTCCCACTTATTTCACCATTCTCAATAAACCTAGCATTTCCAGTTTCAACAATTCTTATACTGTGGTTAGGATAATAAAATCTATACCCTTTAGATTTTTCTGGATAACCAATGAAATATCCACTGAGTATTCTTACATCTAGTTTCTTTTCTTGTGGATTATAAATTCTTATTTCTGCCTGGCAACCCCAGACATGTAGGTGCCTTAAACTAGGTTTCCTACCAATCCACAGTTCAAAAGGTGTTTTTAGAACTGCCTTACTAAGAACTCTATTTAACAAATACATGGTAGTTTTTAAGGCATACATCCATAATGATAAGGGTAAAGATGCATTACTTAACATCCTTCTAACCATGTCCATTAAGGTTTGATTACGTCTTTTTGATACGCCATTTTGTTGTGGTGTACCCGGCATTGTGTATTGAGCACATATGCCATGCTTTTCTAGGAATTTAGCAAATGGACCAGGGTGTTATCCACTTTCATCATATCTTTCGTAATACTCACTACCTCTATTAGACCTAACAATTTTCACTTTTTTATCTAGTTGCCTTTCAACTTTAGTTATATAAATTTCTAAGGCATTCACTGCTTGAGATTTCTTATGCAGTAAATAGACATATCCGTAACATGAATAATCATTAATAAAGGTGATAAAGAATTTTGCTTTACCAAAAGAATTAATATCAAAAGGTCCATAGATATCGGTGTGTATAATTTCAAGAAGCTGAGTGCTTCTTGTGGAACCTTTCTTTGTGTGTTTTGTTTGCTTTCCCTTAATACAATCCACATAAGTATTGAGATCGGTAAAATCCAAATCTGGAAGAATCTTATTCTTTACTAATCTATCCAGTCTTTCTTTGGAAATATGACCTAAACGCTTATGCCATAAGTAAGCAGAACATTCATTCATGAAACTACGTTTAGTTCCAACTTTATGATGCAAGGTCATAAGAGTTTCAGCATATAAATTATCAAGATTTAATTTATATAAACCATCACAAAGTATACCAGATCCAATCATACTAGCATGCTTAAACAAACTGAAACATCCATTACCAATCTTAAAAGAGTATCCAGTAACATCAAGTTTAGATAAAGAAATCAAATTCCTAGAAATACTAGGTATATAAAGAGTAAAATAAATCTAAATGATGTCCAGTATTCAGGATTAAACGATAAGTCCCAAGTGCTTCCACTGGAACCTTTACTCTATTCCCCATGAAGACAAACTTCTAATTTAGGTTTGTGGTTTGGATCGTAAGGAATTCATGCATACTATTAGAAACATGAGTTGTACATCCAAAATCAATCCACCAAGTATTACGTGGAACTTCAGTTAAATTGGATTCAAAACATACATAAGCCTTAAGCTTCCCTTTCTTTTCGAACCAAGCCTTATGTCGTGGACAGTCCTTCTGGAAGTGTTCAGATTTTCACAGAAATGACATTTGTTATTGTTTGCCTTCTTCTGGATCTTAACGGAGGACTCATTGGTCTTTAGTGGTCCTTTCCCCTTTCCATGTTTCTTATGTACTCTCTTACTAGCTCCTTGATATTTCACAAAATGGATGGAATGATTTCCTTGATTTTTAAGTCTTATTTCCTCCTGAGCTAACATACTGTGCAATTCATGCACATTCCATTTGTCTTTCATGGTGTCATATCTCATTTGGAACGGACCATACTCAGATGGTAAAGAGTTCAAAATGAACTATACAAGGAAATTCTCATCCACTTCCATTCCCAAAGACTTAAGTCTTGTTGCAATATTTGTCTTTTCAGTGACATATTCATGCATAGTACGAGAACCATCCAATTTCATGGTGGTCAAAGTACCCATTAGTGTCCCAGCTAGAGATTTATCTGCTGTTTGGGAGCGTTCTTCCACAAAACTCTTAAATTTTTTTAGCACTTTCAGTTTTGGGAAGAGCTAACTTGATGTTGTTTGCTATGCTCATTCGCATAAACATCAAGCTCAGTCTGTTTGATTTTTCTCAAGCTTTATATGAGCCTTTTCTTCATCACTGCTAGTATCAATAATAGCAGCAGACTTCTCAACTTGAAGTGCCAAATCAAGATCCAATACACCAAGGTGAAATTGGACTTGTTCACTCCAGTCAGAAAAATTCAGCCCATTAAATATGGGTACAGACGAAGCTTGTGAATGTAAAGACATAGGGACAGAAACTGCAATAAATACATGCCTAACATTAATGCTTTGAGTCATAAATAACATATTATATGGATTCAGATGAAAGATTATGTTAACAATTAATGTACATTGATGTTCTCCTTTGGGTGATACATCAATGCACACAATAATCATAATGATGCCAATAATATTTAACATTATTAGGTAATGATGCATACACCACTCAGAAATATTTATTATCTTTGGATAAATAAGTAAAACTAATAGTGTATTTACATTACCAAACAATCATATTCATTTATTATAAGAACAACCAATTGATCTTTCGGTAATTCATAAATTTTTTTATAATAATGAATTTCAATCTACTCGTAGATAAACATTATTTATAGCATCAATTTTATGAGTGAGTGATTGAAAATTTCTAGTCAATTTAGAATTAAATTAGCTTAAAGATTTAATCACTTTAGTGATTAACAAATCTAACATAATATTGTTCCAAATTTGATAAATCTATAAAACATTAATTATTCAATTATCCAGAGATAGAAACAAGTTAACATGCATATACTTCATCCTCATTTACGTTAACATGCATTTTTTTACTTTTTATGCATGCATAATTACGCTATTCATGTGTGTTCATCTTTAATTTTTTAATACACTATTTCATGTACACTAACATAAATACATGCACTGTGCATCTTTTATTGTTTAATACTATTAACACCATTCACGTGCACTAATATAAATGCATACACTTCATCTTTTATTGTTTAATAATATTAACACCATTCACGTACACTAACATAAATGCACGTGCTGTTCATCTTTTATTGTTTAATATTATTAACACCATGCATACACTGTTCACGTTAATACATCTTTTATTAAAACAACCAACGACATAACAGTGATGATGCACCATCACACCAGCCGCACACACAGCTAACGTGACAGTCATCGATGCTGTTTTATGCCACCAAGGAAACATCATCACCTATATCACTGAGAAAACACATGCATTTCTCACATACGTAAAAAATAAAATTGCCCAGTTTATATATATATATATAGTCCAAACAGAAAAGCATGAAAATTTTCAAAATCGAAAATGTAACAGAGAATTATAAAGTTTCATAACTAGATGCTCTGATACCATATGTTAAAACTTTCCCTTCATTATACGATTATACAGGATCTTAAATATATATAATTCTCACATATAAATTATCGTACCTTGATCTATAAATCTTATTAATGTTGATTCTCTTTCGTGTTTCCATTCTTTTTCCTCTCTTTATCACTTCTGTTCTTTCTCCTTATTTGATGGTTATCGGCAAAAGCAACTTAATAGATAAGAACAGGACCAAAAGAGGTGAAGTTTATATGTGGTTTTTGAGAAAACCACTTCTTAACTACCACACTCATCATGTTGGTATTAAGCTTTATAAATATTTATTACATGAGACATTAATAATCCAACAAAAGCAGCACAAAAAAACACATAAAGAGTTGCATATACTCAAAACAACAACATCTTCATCACGCAAATATGCGAACACAAAACTATTAAAGATTGAAACTGTCGAAAACCTGAGAGAAAGTAAGGAACCAGGAGCAAGGAAACACCAGGAAACATGGAAAGAGGTCATGAGAATAAGCTGCTAATTATTCTCAAGAAGGGGAGAATCAACACTACCTCGAAAGATGCTAAATCTTGTGATCGACTTTCGGCGTCTAAATCAAGAAGTTGAAACAGTTTGGTTTTTAACTTTTTAGTTTGATTTACTTTAATAATGAAAGTTATTAAAATTAATTTATTAAGTAATCGATCGATTTTTGATAATTAATAAGTTATTATAAATTGAAATAAATCGATTAATTTGCATTATATTGAAATAATCGATTAATTTGTATTTAATAATTTCTTTTTAAATTAAATTTCAAAATTTTCTACATGAAAGTACAATCTTTTTTAATTATATTTCAAAATTTTTAATTTTATTCAATCTTTAATTGGTTTTATAACATTATTTTATCTTATTGATTTAATTTTTTCTTCGGTTTTAAAAACATTGATAATAAGTTATACTCTCTTATAATTTTCTAGAAAAATTTGGTAGATTGCAACAATAACACTTCCTTACAAAACATTATTATATATATAGAATAGCTACTATCCAAATATTATGATAAGTGAGTACTCAATTATAATAATAAAGATTAAAAGGACTTTTTTTTCTAACATTAATTTCTTTGTTAAAAGTTTTCTATAATTTAACTTTATTTAATTAAAATGTGGCTCTTTTAACTTAAACGTCTAATTGAAAACATATTTGAATTAAATTAAAATAAATGAAAAAGGAAAATATTTTGAAGTATAATTTTCTTTTAGATGAATTTGATAATTGACATCTTTGATACACCACCTATTTATTCTTATATTAGATATATAATGTTAATTAAATCCTAATAATTATATTATTATATATAGATTAATATTTTATTTATCAATAATATTCTTCATTTATTCTATAATAGATTAATAACCACCCTTATAAAGTACATGATTTATTTGACAGAATTGCATATTTTATTTTTTTAAGGGAATAACCAATTTTAAAGTTCTCAACTTTTTAATATATTTTTCAATTCAGTGCCTTAATTTTAAAAATTTTCAATTAAAGGATCAAATTTTGAAAACTTCAGCAATTCAGTTCAAAATATTAGTTCTGCTGATAATGTACTAATTTGAATAACCGAATTTTAATATGTAGTTGTTCACCTAAAAAAATTCTCTCACTCCAGACTTATCATCACAATTATTTTTCAGGTGGACATGTATATATATTATGCATAGCAAAAATTTCGTCAACCAAATCAAGAAATTACTAACAGAATTAATATTTTGAATTGAATTATTAAAGTTTTAGAAAGTTAATCACTCAATTAAAAAATTTTAAAGCTTATACACAGAATTTTAAAAAACTAAAACATTAAACATTTTAAAATCAGTCATTTATTTCTTAAACACCATTTTTAGTTCAAAGTTTATTTTAAATTAAAATCTTGTACTTGATTACTATAGAAGAAATTTATTCTTATATTTCAAATATGTGAAAAGAAAAGTATTTTGATATAAAATTCAACATTTTTAAAAATTATAACATAGTTAATAAGTAAAATTGTCATCTATTCTTTGATAAATCAATTATAGTTTTTAAAATGATCAAATATTATAATTGATTGCTATGAAACATTATCCTTATGTTTCAAATATTGATATAATTTTTTAATATTTTGTATTAAAATATAAAATAAAGAATTTTTTTTAATTTCACCACCAAAACAAAAAAACAAATAAAAGCTTAGTTTGACTTATATCTAAAGCAATTCTTAAATTCGACACTTAATCTTAAAATAACTATAACCACAGGAAATTGCAAATTTTCTCACCTCTTATACATTTCAGTCCCCTAGAAAATTTTCCAGGGAAAAAGTCAGAACTTCCAACCTTCATTTGCTCCAGTCCAGTCAGATAGCATCCAGAATTAGGGACATAACATTCCAATTTTACCTCATAATATTGGGATCTCCAATCACGTGTCCAGTTCAATCCATTGCAAGTAAAAGGCAAAGAGTTCTCTTATATTCCATATAAAATTCAGTTTTTCTTTTAGACATTAATAAAGATCTTTGTTTTAATTTCATGCAACTGATCTGAGGGTAACTGATAAATAATCTCTAGGGTGTTTTTTTCTCTCTAAATTTTCTCTTTATCCTCAGACAAGCTGGGCAGAGATTAGTTTTTCTTTTTTCAATTTTCTTTTCCAACTTTTCCAAGGAAACAAACAGAATGTCATTCACTGGAACTTTGGACAAATGCAAGGCCTGTGATAAGACTGTTTATGTTGTTGATATGTTGTCTCTTGAAGGCGTGCCTTACCATAAATCCTGTTTCAAGTGCAGCCATTGCAAAGGCACTCTTGTGGTAAGTATTTTCTTCTTCTGTTTTAATCCTTTTCTTTCTTCATGACATGAAAAACTTGTTAATGGCAGATGAGAAACTATTCCTCCATAGATGGAGTCCTCTACTGCAAGCCTCATTTTGAGCAACTCTTCAAGAAATCTGGCAATTTGAGTAAGAATTTCTAGACAAGTAACTCATCCTTTTCTTTTTTTTTTTCTTCTCAGAATCTAAAACTTGCTTGAATTATAGATGATTCAGGAACTAAAACTATTCTCTTTTTATGGTTTGATCTTGCAGGAAAATTTGACAAGAATCAGGACTTGGTATAGTAATATCCTCACAATTTTGTGTGCAAATTTACCTGATGTAAAAAAATCTTATATACACCAACAATGACACTAAAGAATTTGTTTTTTATGATATCTATACAGTCGAGGATCCCCAGTAAATTGTCTCTTGGCTCAACAAGCAATCAATCAACCTCTCTCTCTCTCTCTCTCTCTCTCTCTCTGTATATATATGTGTGTGTGTATGTATATTTAAATCTTACTGTTATTCTCATGCTTTAACATTTAGTTATGGTAGGTAGCTTCTCTTGAATTTTGGTTGCAAATGTCATGTAGCCAGGATTTCATGTTGATGGAAACAAAGCTCTAGTTTGAGCTTGCAAGGCATATATTTTGTCCACCCTTGAAAAGCCTAAACCCAAATTCACTTTCTTTTCGTTGTTTTCCCTTTTGTTTCCCAAGGACCTAAATGATAAGTATGAATCTTGGGTTGCCAAACTCTTAAATGTAGTGCCTCCTACTTCCAAATTAAACTATACATTGTTTGAGTAATTGAGAGTTAAGTGTGTTAAAAAGAAGTAAGACACATGATCACTTTTATATGAAATTCTATACAAGCAATCTTTTTTCAATCCAATAGATGCATTTAATTAAAAAGAGAATGTATGTTTGATAGGCTAAGTGATAATGATCCGGATTTTCAAATTATGTTTGTCATAGAGTTTTAATTTTATTATATATAATTAATGTGCAAATTTTTTGATTACATAAATATGCATATATTTTATTTCTAATTAATTTATAAACATAATATATTATATTAAAATAATTTACATAAAAGTATAATTAAAAGAATATAAATAAGATGATAGAATCAAACATGTTTTTGTTTTCAGTTTTTTACTATAAATTTCCACCAAACAGGTTTTTGTTTCCAGTTTTTATATTAGAAATTTCAACTAAACAGGTTTTTGTTTTTTAAATAAAAAATGGAAAATAGAAAACAGAAAACAAAAACTAAAAAAAAATAGAATTGGAACCAAACGGTACCTAAATCTTACAATTGTGATCTCATCATAATTTTAATTACGCAATAATTATTCCATGAAATTTCTCTTTATTATTAAACATCAAATATAATTAATAAAAATACAAAACGATAAAAAGTGTGTTTATTAAATAAAATAACAATATCATACAATAAATTACAACCAATCGGTTGACTATAAGGGCATAAACTATCGAATGCAATATTAACACCACATTATTGGGTACCTTTTTTTATTCATCGAGAACAAGCTTTTATTTTTACTGAATTTTGGGTAAAGTAAGTACAATAATAACAAATATCATACTATTAACGATAGGCATCTAGGAATTTGTAATATTTCTTACATAATTGGTGTTATTGACATTACTAAGCATTAGTGAATATAGGAGAAAGCATTAATGTTGTAACAGCCTAGACCATCGATATCAAAGATATTGTTCACTTTGGGCATTGACCTAGCTAAGCCCTCATGGTCTTACTCTTCCCACCCTTGGAAAAATGCGTCTATGAGAGAGAGGTTTTTATAGCCTTATAAGGCCTACTTTGTTCCCCTCTCTAATGTGCCATCAAGGACGCTGGGCCTCCAAGGGGGTAGATCCGGGCCTGTGGGGCAGTGAGGATGTTGGGCATCTAAGGGGGTGGAATGTTAAGATTCTCATATCGATTGGAGAGAGGAACGAAGTAGGCCTTATAAGACTATGAAAACGTTTCCCTTGTAGACATGTTTTCTCAAGGGTGGGAAGAACAAAACCGTGAGGGCTTGGCTAGGTCAAGGCCTAAAGCGGACAACATCAGTGAGCGGGTAGTTCGGGCTGTTGCAAATGGTATCAGAGCCAGTACCTGGATCGGTATGTCAGCAAGGACGTTGGGCCTCTAAAGGGGTAGATCCAGGCTTATGTGCCAGCAAGGACATTGGGCCTCTAAGGGGGTGGAACGTTAAGATTCCTATATCGATTGGAGAGGGGAACGAAGTAGGCCCTATAAGGCTATGGAAACCTCTCGCTCCTAGACGCGTTTTTTCAAGGGTGGGAAGAGCAAAACCATGAGAGCTTGGCTGGGCCAAGGCCTAAAGCGGACAATATCTGTGAGCAGGTGGTCCGGACTGTTATAAATGTCATGTCTTACGTTATATTAAAAAGATTAGGATTGGGTAAACTAGAAGCTATTAGGAGAATTATATATTTAACTAATAATTCAATAAAAAGTCCTAAAGGTATTAAGGAGAACATAATGGTAAGATTTGATATATTCATATTACCTATATATTTTTATAATTTAAATATTAAAGAGGAAAAAGAAGTATATAATCTTAAATAAACCCTTCCTAACTATAACAAGTGAGATAATTTATGTTAGAAAAGATGATTTGACACTAAAGGTTAAAAATGACGGATTGGTATTGTATAATGATGAGATATTACTTATGTCTATTTGAGACTAAGGACAATCTCATTATGCTAATATTGTGCTAATAATCATTAAGGAAGAAGAAGTGAAAGGGCTATGAAGAGTAAAAACAAAGGCAATAGTCAAGAGGAAGGGACACAAGAGACATTATGATCCTTTATATGGAATTCTTAATGAGAAAGAAGAAGGGAGCAATATATTGCTCTAAAAACTAATCAAGTTTAATGATAGAGTCTAGCCAAAAGACTTGTAAAGACACATTTGTTAAGAGGCAACTAAACTACCATTCAAATTTTCTTTAAGTTTATTTGGATTTATTTCTTTAGCATTAAAGACCAATAATTTTGTTTTTTATTAGTTATTTTCTTTTACATAAATCTTAGATTAGATTAATAAATAAGTTTTTTTTTTCTATTTGATCTATTTTGTATTTTCACAATTTTGTTGCTAGAAATGCAAGGGAAGGCACATTTGAGTTTAAAGAGAAGTTTTATGTGGAGATGAAAGATTAAATAAACAAGTCAAAGGGATGTTAAAAATTAGGTATACATAGAAGTTATTTTCTCAAAAGGCTTGGCCTTTCTCTAGTCTTAGACCGTGTCATACTAATATGCTAGATAGTAGAATCCATGGCTAAAAAACAAGCTTGTGTCACTAATATTTGCATTAACCTAATTTTTATATACTATCTCACGATCTAGGACATGCCTATTCCTAAGGCTGTGTCGCTAAATCATTAAAGATAGCATGATCCATAGTTTAAACCACACCTTTGTTCTTCGCTATGCTTTTGGGAATTGAAGACAATAGGATCCATAGCTTAGAAACATGACTATCTCTTTGGACATAGATTTAGAAAGATCTTTCTAAGATAACTCATAGTCCAGAATTTTCCAACTTAGAATTCTCTATAGCTAAACCACGATTGTGTCACTAATATTAAAAAAAAAACCCTATCATGCAAAATGCCCAAACTTTAACTTCCCTTTAATTGTCTCTCTCATTCTCTTAAATCCTCCAAAAGTGCACTATATAAATTGAATCCCCAAGAAATTCTTACTAAAATTTTGATACTATCACTATAGTTTCACCAAGATTCATTAATTCTTTCTCATCCAAATCCATATTTTGGGAAATTAGGGTTCCAAACTTCAATTCTTAAGAATTTTGCAATTTTAAGCAATATTTCAATAAGTTCTGATTTTTCATACTCGTCCACCTTTAAAAAGATGAGTTTTTAACCAACCACGAGCAAGAGAAAGACAAAACAAGTTTAAAATGGTGATAAGAGAAAAGTAAGCAAACAATTTAGGAGAACTCAACTTAAAACAAACATCCTATACTATCATTTCTTAATAATGACCATCATAAACATAATGCATATAGGATTAGTAGGGAAGGTTGGTAGAAATTATGTTCTTTTAGGTAAGAGAGGGCTAAGGTCCTTAAGGTTGAAAGGGTTACATAGGAGAGAGTGGAGTTAGAGCCAACAGTGCAGCTCTACTAATAACTAATGTACCTTAGGAGGAACAGATAGTAGAGGAGCGTAGAAATATTAAGCCCTATCCATAATAGCTGCTTCAGGAAAGGAATGGTAAAATGGTTCACCATATAAAGACTCACATGCATTATTAGAATTATACCATACCTAGACTATGCATGTAGTAGGAAAGAATAGAGCAACAATTATTCGCTTACTTTGATATAACGAGCCATCTATAAAAGATATGACATCATTAATGGAGGACATTAATGCTAACCTTATCCCCTATGACATATACATTTTTTAAGATTTTATTTTTCCTCTGTATACCTTAACTACATGTTTTATTCTTATTTTGATTTTTTTATTTACATTCAATTCAATAAATTATTTGGTTTAATTTAATATTAAGTTCCTTATGACTTTTTTCTAATTTTTGTATTTTTATTAGGTTAAAAAATTCTTAGATGACTTTCACACTTTATAAAAATAATTGATGACAAATAGGGGCTAGAGAAGTTTCTCTTTCCTTTTCCTTTTTCTCCTTTTTATATTTTGTTGACCACAAATTTTCTTTCATTCTTTATATTTTGTACATTGAGGAGAATTTATAAGTCAAGTGTTAGGAGGGAACTAATAACTTATAGAACCTATTTCGCTTATCAATTTTATTATATTTACTTTAAAATAAAATAACTTGGGAAAGTTTTTAAATTTAAAAAAGATTTATTGAGATAGTTTCTTATAAGTTTGATTATTTTTATGATTTGATTTGTTTAGGTAAATACTTATAAGCATTAATGATTAAGTTAATTTTAATTTACTTCATTAATGGAAACTTGATTTGCTTTTTAACACTCTTTGTATTATTTTGACATACAATTAAGTTAGAACTGAATTCTTTTTAAGCATTTTAGTATCCCAATGAAAAATATAAATAAATAAAATGAAATTTGTAAATAAGTTAAAAAATGATGTTAGTAGTCGTTTGAAACAATGACATAATTAAGTATCGAAAAGTGTTCATAATAAGGTGTTCTTTCATATCAAAAGGTTATATGACTTTTCAAATTAGTCTCTAAATGCTCCGTGTTAATTTAAATTCAATGTTTTGTTTTTCTATTAATAAGGGTTATGAAAATGTTTGAAAGTTAAAGAATCTTTCTCATGTATATTTAGTTTATTCATTATGTTAAATTTTGTAGATTGAATGTTGAAGAATCTTTCTCTTAAATTGATTTATGAGTCGATATAAGTAGCTAAACATCTAGAAAATTAATGAACATTGCAACCAAATTCATGATGGATAATCTTAATTAATCCAATTGATTATTGAATTTTTCTTGAATTGTTACCTATTTAAATTAAGAGTAATGTAATTGATTTGTTTGAGGATAAGTAAAACTTAAACGTGGGGATATTTGATGTACATTAACTATTCATATATTTTATTAAGTATTTTTCTTGATTTTAATCTCATATTACCTTGTTTTACTAAGTTGTATTATCTTATCAGATAATTATACAAATTGGACATTGCAATGATATTGTTTAAGAATTAAGGGCAATTAAGAGATATAAAGAAATTCACAATTCTTAGAGGAACAAGATTTGAGCCACGCTTGTGTACCAACCTATGCCTTAAAAGGATCAAGTGTAGTAAGTGATATAGCCTAAGCTACAGTTATGTATGGGTACCTTGTATAAGTCATCAAGGAAACACAATCCACAATTAAAGGAAAAGCAATACAATCCATATTTTAGAAATATGACCATGCTAGAGGTCATTTCTATCATCCAAAGAACCAGTGAAGCCCACGATTTATACCATAATCATAAGATAGATCGTACCAGAGGTAGTCTAAAAAATGTATATAAGGGTGAAAACCCTAATTATTCAATGAGGTGCAGACATTAATTGTCTTTTGAAGAGAATAATGCTAAAAAGAATCTTTTCTCTCTAAAGGCAATAGTTATCCATTGGGAGTCTTCTCTAACCCTCGAGAAATTGACTTTAACACATTTTTTCACTAAGAATCAATATCTGAACATCATCTTAATAGATCAAGTTATTGGCATAGTTAAGGAGTTTATCTATATTTACTTCTATTATAATTTCTCTATATTTTTCTTTTAATTTTATTATTTTGAGTGTGTTTAGATGCAAAACACTTCTTTATATTTTGAATGTGTTTAGATGCAAAACACTTCTTTATATTTTGAATGTGTTTAGATGCAAAACACTTCTTCATATGGCTTGATTTAATTTGATTTATAAAATTAGATATATTTATTTTTTGAATTATTTTTGACGGACTAAATGTTGATTTGTCCATGTTAGCATATAAATATCATTTTAATTCACTTATAGATAACTCAAGAGAGCCTACTTCTAAGTGGAATATGACTTAGATAGAGAGAGTTAAATGGGGTGCTTATGGGAGACCTGTGTGATCTTCCTAATGTTAGGGTGAAATCTTTCATATGATTTTATAAATCATTATTCACTCAAAGGGGCATCATCATAAGTAGAGATATGGGTTAACCAAGTGGAGAGTAGATGGTTGTAGCTTAAAAGAGTGTAATTTTATTGTTTAAGAAGTTCTACTAGTCTAAAGAAGATATTCATTCTAGGAAATGTTTATAGTGGAAGTAATCATATAGATTTATATGATTTCATTCTCTTTTGATTAATTGTCTTAATATTTATTTCCTCAGTTCTTTTTTATATCAATATTAGGTTTAGTTTTTAATAGAGGGTTAAGTGGGGTGCTCATGGGAGACGTATGTGATCTTCCTAGTGTTAGGGTGAAATCCTTCATATGATTCCATAAATCATCATTCACTCAAAGGAGTATTATCATAAGTAGAGATAAGGGTTAACAACATGGAGTGTTTAAGAAGTTCTAATAGTCTAAATAATATATTCATTCTAGGTTAATTAAATCATAAAGCCAAAAGTGTTTATAGTGGAAGTACTCATATAGACACAGTTATATGATTTCATTCTCTTTCGATTCATTATCTTAATAGTTATTTCCTCAACTATTTTTGATATCAATATTAGGTTGTGTTTTATTTTATGTTTTGTTATTATAAAAAACTATAAAACTATTGCTTTATTTATTAGTCTTAGACTAGTTAATATTGTTAAGGTTTTTTATCCACATCGTTTACTCATGAGATTGATACCCTACTTATTATTATACTACCTACTAACAATACCCACACTTAACTAAGTTTGTGAGTGCTAGGGAAAACTTTGGTCGCATTAATAATATATGAACTACACACTTAGTAGAGGCTTAGTAAAGATATCTACAAATTGAGTTAAGGAAGGATAACATAAAGGTTAAGAAAAGTTTTTCTTTAGTTATTAGCGATCTAGATCAAAATCAAAGGCTAAGTGTTTTGTCCTTCATGAAACACGAGATTAGCAGATATATTGCTGGTATCCCTATTTTCATAATGAGTGGAATAAGCAACTACATTGGAATACCAAAATATTACAATATGTAGGACAATCACCGGAATTTACTAACACGTGTCCATATTCTATACTCAGCCTCAGATCTAGAAAATAATGGAATATTTTTGGTCTTCTAAGAGATCAAAGCACCTCCAAATAGAAATAAAACCCTAATAAAGATCTTTTTATATTCTTAAAAGGCATTAGAAGAAACTAGTTGTAAATAATTATCAGCTAAAGAAAATAAACCTTTAGTAGCAATAGATTTAAGATACCTCAGCACATAGAAAATAGCCTTCTAATATGGAATTCTAGGATGTGGCATAAATTGATTGAGGTGTTGAATTCAATAACTGATATATGGCTAAGTAATATTTAGATACAACATTCCCGGTACCATTTAAGCTCATGAAATAATTCTTCATCATCTAAATTGAGCTACAAATCTTTAGATAAAGGAAATATGGTACATTTAGCCTCCTGTATGTATGCATTAATTAAAACATCATGTATTAACTTTTTTTCTAACAAAATTGTCCTGATCTAACTTTGCAATTTTAAGACCATGAAAATACTTTGCATACCCTAAATCCTTTATAATAAACCTATGATGCGAGGTTTACTTTACTATTTCTATATCTTTTTCATTGTTTTCACACACCACCATGTTCTCAAGATATATTAAAAGGGTGAGATATAATGAACAAGCAATAATCATTTTAAGATTGTTTAAATCCTAAAGATGTCAAGAATGTTATAAATTTCAAGTTACACTACCTTAAAGCTTACTTCAAGCCATACAAGGACATTTAGAGCAAACAAACATTATTTAGTTTAGCTAAGGAATACGCTTTTGGTGGTTGGATTTATACCTCTTCATATAAATAATCATCTAAAATTTTTTTTTATTGATATCTAAATGTTAAATTGTTCATTTCTTAGTAGTGGCCAAAGCAATGAATCCTTTATAGTTACCACCATTACCACATTTGAATACTTTTCTTTGTAATCTAATCCTTTAACTTGGTTGTACCCCTTTGTTACTAACCTAGGCCTTATATCTATCCACATAACCAATGAGTTTATACTTTACTTTATAAGCGCACTTACGTCCTATTACATGTTTCCTTTTTGGTAATGAAACTAACTCCCACGTGTTGTTCCTTTATGATGCCTCTAACTCATATTGCATCAAAGCAGTTAGTACCTAAAATTTCTTTTTCCTAAGTTATTAGCTCATTGATTGCTAAAACAATTCTTTATAATATTAAGAGAAAAAAAGAAATGCTAGCAGAAGCAGAAAAAAATAGTGGTTAATTTCACCCAAGTCTTAAAACATAAAAGAGAAGTGATTATTTTTGGGAAGAATAATAACATTAGACATGGAATATTACAATAATGCTAACTTTTTTTTATGTTGGCATCTCTAAAGCTAGAAAATCTTAAAACTGGAATTGATAAATTGAGAAGATATGAAACGTAAATGATTTGGTTAAAGTTATTAGATAGATGGTATCTTTGAGGTTCGTTCTATATTGGGTTTTGAATTCATCATTAGTGCATCTAATCTAGCTTACATATGATGAATTCCAATTATCAACTATAACCAAAGGTGTTAAACTATACCATATGGTTTCATATGCAAAAGGAAACATGTTTATGTAATATGATATCTCTACTAACCACATTCTTCTTTACGTCTAATTCAAACACCTTATAGCCATTTTTTCCTCCTAGATAAACCATAAAGTAACATTTAAAATAATTATTATCAAACTTATTTTTGGATGGATAGAAATTTGTAACAAAACAAAGACGTTCAAAAACTTTCAAATGCTCATAAGTGGGAATTAAAACATTAAGCAATTTATAAGGTGTTTATGAATGCAAAACCAAAGAGGGAAATCTTTTAACAATATAAGTATCTGTTAAAATTGATTCTTAACAAAAATTTTTGATAATTTTAATTCAATCATAAGATCCTCAACAATGTTCAATAACTCTATATGTTCCCTCTCCAGTTGCTCATTTTTTAAAGGTTTATAAATACATATCCTTTAATGAATAATAAAAAAAGTTCTTTATTTTTATGATTTACAAACTCAACACCATTATCAATCCTAATTACTTTTTAAAAAATTATTGTAATGGGTTTTTAACAAAAAATAATAAATTTCTTATTGAATTAAAAACTTGACTCTTTTCTTATAAAATAAAAGACCAAATAGCATAACTCTTATCATCTACTATAGTTAGAACTTCAAAAACTAATGAAATTTTATAATGCCCTAAGCATCCATAAGTAGCAAATCAAAACAGTTAAGACCACTTGAATACTCTGAAAAAACAACATTTGGTTTGTTTTATGACGAGTTTTTGATAATGATAAGTGCTAATTATTTTATTTTTTAGCATTATTTTAAGAGTGTTTTGCTTGTATTTGGATGATTTTCAAATGAATTTGTACTTAATTTGGTCTCTTGTTTACAAGCCATATTTTAGCTCTTTAATGAATAAGGAATAAAATTGGGCAATTTTGAGCAAAGTTAGAAAAGTTTTGAAATGAATTTTGATGAAAATGAGTTGAAAGTGGACCTATGTTCAGTACACAGGTCAAATATGATCCCATGTTTTGCCCTATGTTAGTCCTTAATACACTTTGTTTATTTGATATATAAAAGAATATGGCCTGAATATGAATTTATGTTTATGGCCTTCATACTCCTATTCACAAGATGAACATTTAGATGTGTGATAAATGAGTTACTAAGCCAACATGGATGTAATAAACAACTATGTTTTGATCTATGTTAGCTATGATTTCATGTAAACTAGATTTTTATTTGTCTATAAACAACACGAGCTAACATAAGTCCATATTGAACTATTTTGTGGTTAGATTCTTTGAATTTTTTTTAAGTTTTATGAGAATGGATGCATTTTTAAGGTTTTGATTGTAAAGAGATTTCATTCAATCAACTTAAAGATAAGAGTTATATGTCTCAAGATGATAATGTTATAACTTTGAAGTTAGTAGGATCATATAAATCTTCTAGTTTTGAACAAGTTAATGCATTCTTACGGTTTTAATTATAAGGAGATTTCAGTCAACTAACTTAAAGATAAGGGTCATATATCTTGAGAAATGATAAGGATGTAACTTTGAAGTTTTTACTAGTCTAAAAAACTAGGGTTAATCTTTAAATTAAGATAAATCTAAGGATATAAAGGTTCTAGGGAGATTCCTATCTAGATCTTATTTATCCATTAGTTGCTTCAATCTTGTTTCATTGCTTTGGTTTTGTCTTTTAGAATAGCTTTGTTTCTTATTTCTTTTAATTAAACCATCCAATTTGTTATATTAGGTAATATTAGTACTTTCAGTCATCGTAGGATTGGCACTCGTATTCACCTAAGGTGTACTATAAGAATGATATGTGCACTTGCCTAGTGATATTTAGCATAGTTTTTATAGGATACACACATCATAAAAATAAAGTTTCCATTATCATTGTTGGAGAATAGGATATTAATAATGCTTTACTTTTATTATTCTAATCATTATTCTATTTTTTCATTATTTGTTTTTATATCTTTCTTGATCTTTCCTTTGTTTACTAAATTTCAACTCATGGTTACAACAACTAGACACAATAGTAGGACAATTAGGATAACATACTATGGTAGATTATATTAGACCTTCGCTTATGGGAACAGAGTCTAGTATTACTAAGTCAAGATTGAAGGCAAATAATTTTGAGATCAATCCCAATATGATTATGATGGTTTAACAAAATTTTCAATTTAATGGGTTGATATACGAGGATCCAAATGAGTACATATAAATTTTTAGATATCTGTAATAGGTTCAAGCTTAATGGAATTTTAGAGGATGCCATTCGTTTGAGATTATTACCTTTTACATTGAGGAATATAGCAAAATTGTGGTTAAAGTCTCTACCTCCTAGATCTATTACCACTTAGAACGAACTTGTTGAAAAGTTTATAGCCAAAAATTTCCCTTCAACACGAATAACAAGACTTCGGAACGACATCTTCTCCTTTTAAAGATTAGATGGTAAGACCTTGTATAAGATATGAGAGAGAAAGGAGAAGGGAGGAGACCATAGACTTAATTTGCAACTATAGATACAAACATTTAATAGTGGATTGAGGTGTCCAACAAAGCTATTGATTAATATATCTTCAGGTGGGACTAAAAACTTAAAAAATCTTGAATAGTTAGTAGGAGCTTATTAAAAATATTGCCATGAATAATTAACAATAGAGTAATTGAGATTGAGGTAAAAATCATGTGGCATTAATAATTTCAATTTGGTAATAATGTATTATGTGAATATGGAAGCTTTAACTAAGAAGATAGACATTATAAGTTTAGCAACTCAAATGAAACAAGTGATACATTAAGACATTTGTAATAAGGAATACCCCAATCATAAATGTCCATCCTTAACAACATGGGCAACAGAATAAAATAATTAACTTGTATAGAGTTAATTTCAAAATAACCCCACAATAACACTTATAATATAGGGCAGAGAAGCCATTATAACTTTTCATGGAACAGTTAAGCTCCACTTGGATTTTAACAATAGTAGCAAGAAAGGAACCCAAGTCTCAAGGAGCTCAAAAACATTATTACTACATTTGAGGCTAGTTTTCAAACTACTGAAGTGTCTCTTTAAAATTAACTAGCCTACATCCAAAAATTGAAAAATTAGAATGGATAGCTTACTAAACTTGTATTTTAAAGGCATCCATGTATATTGCTTAGTAACATTGAGCCAAACTCAGGGGAGCAAGTGAGTGCAATAACTTGGAGGAGTGGAAAATAGTTGAAAATTAAAGAAAAAAATGATATTGTACAATAAAAATGATAAGAAGAAGCAAAAAGAGAAAGAGGAGCAGTCAAAGAAGGAAATGTTAAAGGAGTATAAACTAACTGTTCCATACTTAAGCAAACTTGTGAAAGATATAAATGAAGATTAGTTTGGTAAGTTTTTAGAGCTTTTTACACAATTACATATTAATATCCCTTTTATTTAAGTTTTTCTTAAATATGCCAAGTTCCTAAAGGATCTTCTTTCTAGTAATAATAAAATTTAGGAGTTGTTAATAGTTACTTTAAATGAAGAGTGTTCAATTGTCTTAAAAACTAAGGTACCTTAACAAATCAAGGATCTGGGGAGTTTTGCTATCTCTTTGTAATATTGATAGTTTGTTAATGCAAGGAAATTATTAGAATATATGATAGTATTAATTTGAAGATATATGTCATGTTTAAGAAGTTAATGTTAAGTGAACTTAAAACTAACTAGGATAAGCATAAAGGTAAAAGATAGGTCAACGTGTTTTGTTTAAGGTTAGTAAGTTCATCTTGCCTGTTAATTTTTTGATTGTGGATATGATTGATGATGTAAAGGTTTCCTTGATTTTAGGACAACCTTTCCTAAATACTTCTAAAGCTATAATAGATGTGTTTGGTGAGAAATTAATCCCAAAGGTAGGGGATAAGGAACTAGGTTTTAAGATATCTAAAGCCAAAAGGCATCCACATGAAAAAGATGATACTTGTTTTTGTGTAAATATTATATACACTAAACTTTTTGCATTTTTTGTAGTAAATAATCACATAGGATCCATTAGGGACTTATATCATACAAGGAGAGGAAAAGGAGATGGATAGCCATATTGTAATAGAGCAGAGGATATATTTAGAAGATAAGCATATGAATAGGAAGAAGAACTTTGAGGAGATTGAAAAACTAAAGGGGAGTATACTTAAGCCTTAAATTGAGGATTTCAAATGTGTCAAGTTATTGAGGAAGGAGTTCAACTAAAAGAATCATAATGAAGTGCTTGCTAGGAGACAACCTAATGGTTTAGGTGTTTTTATTTCAATGTGGTAGTTTTTAAAATCTTTAACATTATTTTAAGTATAATTTTCCATAATTTAATGTTTTCTACATGTGTTTTTAGTCAAAAGCTATTCTAGGTCATAAATTTAAGTGTTTTTAAAAATTATTTCACTAATTAGATCACAATTCTCTTCGTCACTTCATACTTCTCTTACTGTAGTTAAAGAAGTTTTTATTATTAAAGAAGTATTAATTATCCTAATTTCCCTCTTTTCCCTTATTTTATAAATTTATTGTTATTATATATTTGTACATTGGGAACAATGCACAACTTAAGAGCGGGGGAAGGAATTAATTACTTATTTTTATTAATTTTATAATAATCAATTTAATAGGGAACAATTTTAGAAATTTTAACTTTAAAGAATACTATTCAAGATAAATCATTATAAGTTTGGTTATTATTGTGATTTTAATTGTTTAAACAAATAATCATGGTCATTAATGATTAAGTTAATTTTAATTTTTTTCATTTTTTTGAAAATGAACACTTAATTTACATTATGATAATTTGTGTATAATTTGGACTCACAATTGAGTTAAAAGTGAATTCTTTTCAAGCTTTTTTTTCCACAAAAAATGTGTGAATAAGTGAACATTAAATAAATTTGCTCTGTTGGCTTCAAACTAACTAAAAAGATTAAATTTAAAGAGTAGAGCTAGTAATTATTTGAAACGGTGACCTAATTGAGTAATCGGAAGTATTAATAAAAAGGTTTTTACTCTCGCATCAAAAATTTGTGACTTTTTAAAAAAACTTCTCAATAATCCAATGTTATTTTAAAAGTCAATATTGCTTTTCTTTCATTAAGGGTTATGAAAATGTTTGAAAGTTGAATTACCTCTCTTATATATGTTCATTTTATACAATAGGTTTAATTTTTTAGATTGAGTTAAAGTCTGAAGAATTGTGAAGTTAAAAGAAATTGAGTTATGGCTTGATGCAAGTAGCTAAAATACCTACTAATTGATGAACTTATCAATTAAATAAATAATGGAAAGTCTTTATTCATAGAAATAATTTGGTAAAATCTTTTTCAGAATTGCCACCTATTTAAGTTAAAAGTGATAAAGTTGATTTATTTGAGGACAAGCAAATATTTAAGTATGGAAGAATTTGATAAGTTCTTATTAGGTTATACTTTTAACATGAATTTTAAAGAATCTTTGAATTTTTTAGGATTTTGTGATGATAAAAGGAGTAGATAGTAGTTAATAAGGGTCAAACCAGAGATTATTATGATAAGAACGAAGACAATTTTGAGAACAAAAGGGGATGTCGTCAAGATTTAACTAAAGAACATCACGATTGCAATAATTGATGAGAATAAGAATTTGGATAGATCTAGATAGGATGAACCTTATAAATATTTTTTTAGATTGATTTCTTAATTTAACGAGGGATCTATGTTATTTTGTAAATTATTCATGATTATATCTTATATTAAATTGAAATATGATAATGTTTGGACTCAATTTTAGATATTGACTCATATGTATAAATAGATCATGACATGAATAATAAGTCATATGGAATTCTAAAGATAGGACCATATAAATCTTTTAAGTTAGCGTCAAACCTATTGTAGAAATTAACATATCAAGTTAATGGATTCTTATGGATTTTTTATCAGAAAGAGGTTTTAATCAGTCAATTCAGCTTCCCATTCGATACTTGGGAGTTCCTCTTCTAACAGGTAGGTTGTCTAGGAGGGGTTGTTTATCCTTGATGGAAAAAATTGACTCTAGAGTCAACAAATGGACCTATAAAAATCTCTCTTATGCTGGTAGATTGCAATTGGTTATTTCGGTCCTTTCCACCTTTCAAGTTTATTGGTCTAGCCACTTCATTCTCCCAACTTCCATTATTAAGGAAATAGAGACAAAACTTAGGAATTTTCTGTGGTCGGGGAAGGTGGAGGCAAAAGCTCATGCTAAGGTAAAATGGAATGACATTTGTAGATCAAAAAAAGAGGGTGGTCTAGGTATTAAGCACTTGTCTACTTAGAATAACATGTTGATAGGGAAAAGAATTTGGTTTCTATTTACCGATAAGGAAGCTTTGTGGGTTAGGTGGGTTCACACAATTATTTGGAAAAGGAAAATTTTCTGGAGTACCTCTCTTAACAATTGTAGTTCGTGGAGTTGGAGGAAGAATTTGTATGTTAGGGATCAAATTGGGAACCAATTCATATTTAGAATAGGAAATGGAAACTCTACTTTCTTATGGCAGGATCTTTGGCATCCGAGAGGTATCTTGATGGCTCACTCTACTCCTAGGGTGATCAATGGGTCAGAGCTTCTTATGATTGGAAGAGTGTTTGAAGTAATCAGGAATAATGAATGGTGCTAGTAGGAGACAACAGTTGCGACTATTAGTAACCTAGAACCTTTACAATACCATCCTAATTCTTCAAGAGAGGATAGTTTAGAATGGCTAGCTAGCCCTTCGAAAAAGTATACAAATGCTTCTGCATACACTTTCACGAGACCTCCAAATCAAACAGTTCTTTGGTATAAACTTGTATGGCATAAAAGGAATAGTCTTAGGTGTTCCTTCATCCTATGGTTAGCCTTCCTGAATAAATTGCAGACAAGGGAGAAACTTCTTTACCTCCACACCCCAAATCAATGCTCCTTGTGTGTTTTGGGCTTGGAGACTATTGATTATTTATTCTTTGAATGTCCTTTCTCTAAAACAGCTTGATTAAACAGTCTAAACCACTTCCAAATACACCTACCTCACTTGACAAATCTTCAACCCATTTTAATGTAGGTTAACCAGTGACCTACCTTCAGAAACGATGACATTAATACCTTCTTCATTCTCCTTTCCGTTGTTTTGTATAACCTGTAGACTGAAAGAAACTTGTGAACCCTCAAAGATGAAGCCTTGTACGTAGGGAGCTTCAACACGAGAGTGATCTTTCAAGTTATGGAACAGCTCAGCTCAAACACTGAGAGAAGGTAAAATGTATGTGTTTTATATTTCTAATGAAATGTCTGTAGGTTTGACTCCAGGTCTAGGTTCGAGAAAAGAGAGGGCAATCCAAATTGCTATAAAAGGAGAAACATAAGATGAAGGGAAAGCCTCAATCTCCACTAAACTTCGATTGTGGCAACATGGTGACTAAAGCTACAAGGGGATCTCCATCGAATAACAATCAAAGAGCCTCTAACCCATGGATGTTGCTTGGAAAAGAATAAAGTCCAAATCGGGTCTTCAATGGAAGGTGGTTTAGAGTTGATCTTTCTCCTATCTCATCACCTTGGAATCCAACACTAAAAAGATACCACATTGCTCTGGAAAAGGTGAAGAATCAAAGTACAATGTACTGTTCTCAGGTTAAGGATTAGTAGGGAGGCCGGATTGGTTTATATGATAAATGAGTATGTTGTATGAAAGTGTGTTACTAGCAAGAAGGTCCTAATATGACCATCATAGTGCAGTCATGGCATGGCTTGATATAGTGGTATACATGATGATGGGAAACATTTGTAGGGCTCTTTATGCTTTCTTATGAGTTAGGCTTCTGGTCTGGATAAGAGATTGCAACTTTGGCAATCTCTAGTTGTACATAACTTCTTATTATTTATAAAATTTTACTGATTTACCAAAAAAAACAAAAAAAAGAATATTGTTGCAACTTTAGAATTTCTACCAGTCTAAGAAACTATGGTCAATCATTAAATCAACATAAATTTAAGCATGTAAAATTTTTAAAGGATTCTTATCCAAATCTTATTTATCTATTGGTTTCTTTAGTCTTGTTTTTCTATCTTAGTTTGGTACTTTAGACTAGTTTAATTAATTATTTCATTTAATTCAATCATTTGTTTTGTCAGATTAGATATAGACAAACAATTAATATTAATACTTAAAATCATCGTGGGATCAACATTAATATTCACCTAAGTTATAATATAAGAATAATAGGTGCACTTGCCTGGTTAGCTTTAGCATTTTTTTAATCAGATAAACACATCATCACAATCAAACACAAATATTTATCTAAAAGAAATTTTTTGTACAAGAATAGTTTTTAGTTTATCAGTTGAAACATGTACTAATTTGGAATATTACAAAGTAGTATGCATATCCAAAGTAATATAATCACGTTTAACCAATGCTGAATAGCTACTTATCTTATTTCATAGATATTCCTCTATTTATTATCATGTAGGTACAACCTGGAATAGAGAGAAAACCATTCTAGAATCTCATTTTGTGCTTTAGCTATATAGGTGAGGTCAAAGTTGATTACTAATAGTCTTTATAACCTTTTTGGTCTTTTCCAACTGTCAAAATTCTCTTTTTCTTGAGGTTCTAAAAAAACATAAATTCAAAAAAAATGTAAGATGAGATTTTTTTAGCTTTCATTAGCTTACTGATAGAAAGAAAATTAAACTTAAAATTAGGAACAAATAAAACATTGTACAACTAAAAGGTTGAAGATAAAGAAATCTCTAGTTTGGTTAACACAACTAGTTATGTCATCTGTTAAGAATGTAAATAATAGTTTTGAAAGTCTGAACAGATTCTTGAATCCAAACTTGTTTGGGTATTTATGGACAGGTGCTTCAGAATCAATGATCTAAGTGCACGCATTAACTTTATTTGCAAAACATAAACTACCGATTTTCAAATTACTAGCAAAGTTATTATCATTCTCTTTATTTTTCCTATAGTATTGACGTTTTATTCCCACTTCTTTTCCCTTTAACCTTTTTGTAATTACATTTATTCCATTACTATGTTGTTCAAACTTAGAATTTTTTTATTTTTATGTCATCCTCAAATGTTATCTCTTGTTCATTCCCTACATTGGTAGCTATCCTTGTGTTTGTTGATGTCTTTGATTTAGATTGGTGGTAGCTATCCTACTACCATGAATTTAGATAACCCACAAGCTTGAAGCAATTCTCTTTAATATGCTCATCTTGATTAAAATTTTCAGAGTTCCCTTCTCCTTTTTAGTTTTTTGCTTCCTCTAATCTTTCTTATTTGCTTGATTTTGGCTTTTGGTGCTAATATCATTATATTGATCCAGACAACTCATACCTTAATGTATTTTCTTTAAGAATCCATCGTCAAAATCATAGAATATGTTTTGTCTAACATCCGGAAGAGGATCCTGTAAGAGCAACTGAATGTTTACTTGCTTATACCGCTTATTCAATCCCATCAAAAACTGCATCTCTTTTTATGCTCCCAATCTCTTTTTAGAACTACACTGTGGCGCTAGATCTAAATTAATTTATTCCACATCCTTTTAAGTTTTGTATGATATTGCGTTACACATGCATTTTCTTTGTGTTAAAGCAATAATTTGCCTTTGTAATTCATAAATAAGAGGATTTTTACTTGTCCCCAATCTATCATGTATCCCATTCCAAAGATCCTTGGAACAAGTAACATACATGAGCCCTTCTACCAAATCTTGAATCTAGTACTGTTCAAACTCATCAGAATCAGTCTCTTTTTAAAATTTAATTCTTCGATTAACAAACCCTAACTTGTCTTTAACACCCAAAACAATCTTGACAGCCAGCCCTACACCATGATCTATAGTTTGATCTAGTTAAACGGGCTGTTGGCAAAGCTATACCTAGTTGATCCGAGTTTTATGTGTTCTCATTCCTTTTGCTGTTATTTCTCGACCACCCACTATTGATAATCACATCTACATATTCTCTAGACGAATCTTCTATCTCCTTCACTTGCTAGTCAATATCAACAATGCTCAAGAATTTTCAGGGAAAAGTCGCTGTGATATCATGAAGAAACTGAGCCAACACCACATTCTTGAGTGATCTCCCTTTGATTCATCGATAAGAAATCTTTATTTTTAGCAAATTTTGGATAAAACAATTAAGTATAACAATAACTTAGTGGAACTTATACACTGGAAACGAATGAAATCTTGCAATTACAAAATTACCATAGGGCCAATGTGGATGTCATTAGAATTTTGACAACAACTCTGAACAGTGGCGACTATTTTGCTAGTGGGCTATCAAGTATGGTGCTAGTGGTGGTGGTGCTGCTGATAGCTCATGACAGTGACTATGGTGGCTATAAATTCCTTTGGGTCAAACTATCTGAATTGTGTTCGCTCTATGGCTGGCATTTCACTCTTAAAAAATATCCTTTTCTTCTAACACAATTATTCTACTTCCATGAACTTACAAACCAAGTTACCTTCTCCTACTTAATTAAAATAAGGAATAATCGACATTCTTTTTGATAAGATTATTTTAAAGACAGAAGGAGCGGACAATGGAGGCTTTCAACTCCGTTTGTAATTTGCTAAAAAGTCCTGAAAGATGTTTGTTTTGACATTTTAGACAAATGTTTTTATTTGACTTTTGATAATTACGTTAACCGAATCGTTTTGATATGATTTGACAAACACGAAAGCGTGTCAAACAAAGTCGTTGTTTTCTCCCGATGTTTTGCATTTGACATTCTTCCGATTGGCATCAGGCGTAGTAGTTCATGGTTTGCTAAATATTTAATTGCTGAAACGCAACTTATGCGCTTAAGCTTTTCAAGGTTTAGGTTAAAGTACTGTATCCGGAAATTATACAAAATTTCACTTTTTGATCAATTTATGAAGTACATATATTGGAAGTCAGACCTAAATTTATAAACTTCAACAAAATGCATGATATATTGTTAATCTGTAGTGCATTAGAGAGGCAAGGCACAGGATGCATTGAATAGCATTCAAACATAACTTAATTATACTAAAACTTTATTTTGTACTGTTAAAAAAATAATATCTTATTATTCAAGTTGGGTAAATAGTGTCCATAATACATATGATGATTTTACAGTTAAGTATATTTTATCTAATGCTATATCGTACAAACAACTACTTAAAGAAATGTCATAGGAATGATTAGGATTGTCTTATTTGGTAAACTCTAAACTAATTGCCTTAGATTGTCCAAAATGTCTATATAACTTTGTTTAACTTCCTTATAAGATTTTGTCTTTTTGTCAAAAGTAAATTGCTTACCTAGTTTCCAATTGAATAATCTCACAATATTCTCTAAGACATTATGATGTGTTATAAATGAAACAAAAATAAAGGTAATATTAAAGCATAACTTGTCTTATGCTTGAACTTATCTTGATTTAATGATTAATTCTAATTATTTAGACTAATAAGAGTTCCAAAGTTACAACTATGTGCTCATAGTCAAGATAGTACAATCCTTAATTATTTTTGACTAAAATTTCTCTCGTATCAAAACTCCTTAAGAATACATTAACATGTTTTATAAATTCCCATAATAAGTTTACATTTAACTCTTATTATTCATGATGTGACCTAAGACATATATAAGATCTACATTTGCTACTTTAATCTTATATAAGAATTTGAATGAAAAATATTTTATGCTTGTTACTTCAATATAAAATAATAAGAAAATATGTTTCAAATAAGAATCTTTCATCAAATCAAAGAAATCAACAAAAAGCATAATCCTAGGGTTACTCACGTCTAAATCTATATCAAAACAAAACAAAACAAAAAATCAACAATCAATAATAAAGAACACAAGATAAAAGATAGAGTTTTCGTGACTTGAATCATGATACTTCTTGATTAACCTTGATGGAATCTTATTTTTCTCTAAGATTGTGTCTTATTCATATGTTATTGGATCCCCTCTATTTTAGAACTGATTTTTGGCACTTCTAGACATCTCTCTCCCTTTTTGTTATGTTTATGGCCTTTTTCTAATAATAACCTAGAAATTTTAACCAACATGAGACTATGTTGATCCCATATTCCTTAAATGCCACTAGAAATCCTAATTTACATAAGCTTTAACATTAACACTGGTTAACAACATTATGTTATATTGACCCTATATCGGGTTTGTATTTATTCTACTCCACATCTAAGATATCTCACTTAGAACATAATCCTAAACATAATATCATATAAGTTATATGTTACTGAGCATGGGATCATGTTTAGGTTGTATTCTTCATAAAACCAAACTGTCAAAGAACTCAAAAACACCTTTTATAACATAGAGAGGATGCATTATTGTGTTTTTGATGTGTTCCTTTACATACCAAGCAATCAAGAAGCATAATGCACTCTTTTGATACATAAGTCGAACACAGGATCATGTTTGTGTTGTGTTATTAACATGAGGTCATGTTAAAATTATGTTTTATCCAAAAATCATTTTAAAACTTTCCTAAATCGACCTAATTCACTTTATCTTCATTATAGAGCTAAAATATAGCCTGTAAATAAAATATAAATTAATTTAAGTACCAAATCTCGTAAAAAATAACTAAATACAAGCTTAAAGCATAATGTAATTAGCAATCATCACATTCAATAAATTGATGGGAATGAAGTAGTCTTTGACACTTTGAGTTTACCAAGAAAACTAATTAAGCGAAAAAGGAAGAGAATACTTTAAAACATGCTCACTGAGGTATAAGAAAAGTGGCTATACATGCGAAATTAAGTAAAATTAAAGCGTGATCATTGGTCAGCTTAATTTAAGATAAGGTTGGAGAAATTTTGGATGTGAACATAACCTCCAACATGGTCATTTACAAGCCTAAATAACTAATTGGATAACCCAATAATGAGATATGATCTTTAACATAGGTGCTACCTAGACCATGAAAGACAGATTCATACCTCCAACCAAGAGTGTGGCCAAGATTTATGTACTAATTTGTAAAGTTATAGTGAGATCCACTGTCTCTTTCCATAGACATGCCTCAAACTATGCCCAACACCTAAAAATATAAAATAATATACTTTCTATAGCATGGGCATACCCTAGACTTTGCCCAATGATGTTAAATTATGTTTGGTTGACACAACCTAGTCCACAACTTTGGCCTATATTATATATAATCGAAATCCTAGTTTTTATTTATATTTTAAAATCATAATTTTATATTTTAACATTTAAAGATTGTTTCATTTCAATTAGAGATATCTTTGATCATCAATATAATTGCGAGAGTTTTCTCTTTAGTTCTTTAAAGAAAATTTTGAACTTATTAAGTTATTTTCTTGTGGCATTCATAATAAAGTAGAATCTTAGACTTAGTTGTAGTTCTTAGTAGCAACGAGTCAACTTTTTTTTATACTTTTGATTCATAATTCTATATGACCATTAGGTCAAGATTTTATCATTAATCTAGTTTTAATTTCTTAGGAGATTAATTATAAATGAAGTATGCTAGGTTTCAAAATCTCAAGCTTTTAGGTTTGCACTAGTTTGGTATAGAGACTTGGTTCTAAATATCAGTCCATATCTATCTTTTATTTCTTATTTGTTTTTTTGTTTCTTGATACATTCTTTATTTTCTTCTCACACTCTTTCTTTTTGTTTTGGCATCTTTTCATTCTTTCTATATTTCATTTATGCATTTTCTTCATGCCTTTTTATGCAATATCTTTAGATTTTATAAAAAAAGGGACAAAGAACTCTCCTATGATAAAAACGAAAAAAATGGAAAAGAGTTAATTAATAATTGTTATAAATAAAATATTTCTTCTATTAAACTTTTCTAACCTATTTTTGAAATTTTTTAGGAACTGAAAATCTTTTTTAAAAAACTATAACTCATTTAAAATTCAAGATTATTGTCCAAATACATAAATGGTTATTGTCCAAAGAAATAAATGATTATACTATATAATCCATTTCTATTATTTTTAGTCTTCTAATTTTTATTTTATTTTCATTAAATCTATCAAGATTTAAGATCGATTGAATACTAATATTTATTGCTTAATTTATTTTATCAGTTTAATAAAGAATTAGAAGAAAAAATGAGTGGTAAAAGGCAAGAGTGAGTGAGCCAAATTAGTAGAGAAAAGAAAAAAATTTAGAGTGAAACGCTAGTGAACTAGGTGATATTAAATGAGAGAAACATGTGTGGAAGTGTTATGAGGTTATTTCTAACAATTCATTCGAAGATTGAAGAATGTCTAATAAGGACAAAGTTGAAGAGGGAATGAAGGATGAAAAATTCATGCTTCAAACTATGCAATAGCAACTTGAATGTATGAATATGATGTTTGCCAATATTAAAAATTGGTTGGGTTGTAAGATAGTGCCATATCTAAGTTACAAAGGGGACAACCTTCACAAATAGCTAATATATAACAATAACAAAAGCAGGTTCTTTAAGAAGATTTCAATGATGGTAAAAAGGGAAATGACTTACAAGATAGTTAACAACCACTAAGAAATAATATGGGCATATTTGCACATCGAGCTGATTGCACTATTGGAAAGTAATTACGCCATGTGGGTTCTCCATAATAATTATGACCTATTACTCTATCCAATTGCAAGATAGAGGCCATAGAAAGGAGCTTAGGTTAAACGAAATCCTTGGAAACATTAAGATGAATATTCCTTTATTCTAAAAGTGAAATTATCCTATGGCCTATTTAGAGTGGGAAAAGAAGATGGAACTTATTTTTACTACCACCATTACATTGAAAAAGAAAAGGTAAATTTCATTATTATTGATTTTACTCACTTTACTATTATTTGATAAGGTAACCTTGTGATAAATAAGAGAAGGAACTATCACAGGCCTATTGATAATTGGGAGGATATGAAGCTGATCATGAGGAGACACTTTATCCTTAATCACTATTATAGGAATTTTCTACAAAAATTAGAATGCCTTACTAAATGGTTGAAGAACGTTGAGGAATACTATAAAGAGATGGAGCTTGCCACGATTTGAGCTAATATAGAGGAGGATTGACAAGCCATCATGGTTATTTTTCTAAATAGTTTGGATTTTGAGATGATGGATGTGGTATAATTGCTACATTATATTGAGTTAGAAGATATGATTTATATAGCCATGAACGTGGAAAGGAAACTAGAAACAAAGGTTAACCACTCATAATGGAATTTTGCTTTATCCACATGAAAATCAAATTGAAATGGGGATGACAAGGCTAGTCTTCAAGACAAAGCTAAGCCACCTAAAAAAGGAGGGAAAGTGCCGAACAATTTGGAGGGTAAATTTGAAACTCAAACTCAAACTCGTGATATTAAGTGCTTTTGTTTTTGGAGAAAAAATACATAGCTTCCAAATTTTTGTTACAAAAAGGTAATGGTCAAAAGAGAGTATGGGGAGATCAAGACCGAAAATGAAAGTGATAAGTATTCAATGTTATCATTAGGAGATTTGATGATAATGGTGCTGAGCAACAAATAGATGGGGAGGCACTTGTGATTAGTCTATGGTGTTGATGATTAATGAGAGAATATTTTTCATATAACATACTACATCAATAATAAGGTATCTATCATAATTATTGATTGGCTATTTGTCGGAATGTAACTAGTATTAATTTGGTTGAAAATTTTAGCCTATCTATTATGAAACATCCTCAACCATATAAACTTCAATGCTAAATGAATGTGGATGAGGTTCAATAAATGAGTATTAATTTCATTCTCATTAGAAGAATTGTGATGGGGTATTGTGTGATATAGTACCTATGCCTGCTGGCTATATTCTCTTAAGGAGACTATAGAAATTTGATATAAGGAACATAAAACATCGGTTTACAAATAGATATTCTTTTTTAAAAAATAAATTCATTACTCTTATACCATTGATACTTAAACAAATGTATAAGGATCAACTCAAGTTAAGCTGAGAAAATAATAGAAAGCAAAGTGACCTAAAAAATGAAGATGAGGGAAAAAATAAAAAAAAGTTGAGGGAAAAGACATATAGATTGTTGAAAGAAAAGAAAAAAACAAGCAAGTGTTTAAATTATAAAGAGTGAGATTAAGAGAATTTCTAATTATAACCCATCTATGATTGTACTCTTGTATAAAGCTTATTTTAATACTAAGAATATTGTTGTTTCCTTAATGATATTCCTAGTAGTTACCACCAATTAGGAGAATTGAACATCAAATTGATTTTATACTCCATGCTACTATTGTTAATTGACAAGTCAATAAAAGCATCATGAAAGACATTGAAGAGTTTCAAAGACAAGTTGAGGAGATTGTATAGAGAGTTTGAGTCTATATGATGTTCTAATCTTGCTTGTTTTTATGAAGGATGAGTCATAGAGAATGTGCTTTGACCATCAAATTTTCAACAAAATAACAATAAAGTATTGATATCCTATTCTTAGATTATTTGACATGTTGGACGAGTTACATAATTCCACTATGTTTTTAAAAGAATTGAAAACTAGATATCATTAAATAAAGATCAAAGAATATGACGAGTGTAAAACATCCTTTAAAACAAAATATGATTTGCATAAGTAATTCCTTTCAGATTATCTAATGTACCTAGTAATTTTATAAGGTTAATGAATAATTTTTCACGTGCCTTTATTAAAAAATTCTTGTTTATTTATTTTAATGTTATTATAATATATAGTAATACTTTAGATAAGCATGTTGAGCAAGTAAGACTTTTTAAAATGTTTTAAGACAAAAAAGTTATAGGTTCAATCTAAAGAATTGTTCCTTTTGAATAGATAAAATAGTTTTTTTTAATTTATTATAAGTGCAAAAAGGGATAGAGGTTAACAAAGAGAAGGTTAGACTATTCACAACTAGTCTACACCTAAATCTATAAGTAATGTGAGAAGTTTTCATGATATAGCTAGCTATTATAGGAGGTTTACAAAATATTTTAGTACATTAGCTATACCACATACACAAATTTTTAAAAGTTCTATTGCATTTAAATGAGGGTAATGAACAAAAACATTCTTTTGATTTGATTAAAGAAAGATCAAGTTTGGCTCCTTTATTAGCTTTTATAACATTTTTGTAACTTTTAAGATTGAGTTTGATGCATTAAGAATAGGTATTAGTATTATTTTGATACAAGAAAATTAATCAATTGCCTATTTTAGTGAGAAACTTAATGAAGTTACACTTAACTATTTAACTTTTGACAAGGTAATTGTATACATTAATGAGGACTTTCGAAACTTAGAAACATTATTTATGATCCAATAGTTTATTATTCACATTAATTATCAGAATTTTAAAGGGAAAGAAAATTTAAGTCGACAACGTTATAAGTGGATGGAGTTTATTAAAATGTTTCCTTATGTGATCAAAGTTTCCTTAAGTGATCAAGTATAAGGTAAAGAAAATGCCATAGAAGATGAATAAAGTACGCCCTAATTACTATCTTGAATATAAAATTATTAAGCTTTAGGAATGTTAAGGAACTATATGAAAATAATGATGATTTTGTCTCTATTTTTAGTGCTTATAAGAAAACAAGTTTTGAAAATTTCTTTAGGAATGATGAGCTTTTGTTTAAGGAAAATAAATTATATGTAGCTAAGAGCTCTTTAAGAGAGTTATAGGACTATATAAGCAAAAATGTAGAAGAGAGAAGTAGAACAGTAAAGGAGATAGAAAGAGAAGAAAAAATGTAAAAGAGAGAAGTAAAACAATCAACAGTTAGATCAAGTAAAAGAGAGAAGAGTAAAGTATGGTATTTATATAATAAAACTTTTAGGTCAGAACAAGCTGGTTGTGTATTACAATTGAGGCTCGAGCACAGCTTGAAAGCCTTAAATTGTTTTAATTTTTAGCTCAAGGTTAACTTGATGGTTGGTCAACTAGTGTCATCCGCATTGATTTAGGCTGTGCTAGTTTGAACTAGGCTCGAGCCAATTTACCATCACTACATGAGGTTAGTCAACTAGGGTCATTCCTATTGATTTTAGGCTGGGCTAGTCTGAACTAGGCTCAAGCCAATTTACCACCACTACATGAGGCCCACAAAGGAGGATTGATGGGTCATTCTAGAATTAAAAAGACTTTAAATATTTTTTAAACATTTCTTTTAGCCTCAAATGTGTTGTGATGTTGAAAGAATTTGTACTAATTGCATTATATATAGACAAACTAAGATTAGGTTATTGCACATAGTTTGTATACTTCTTTTTCAATTCTTATTGAACTTTGGATTGACATTTCTATAGATTTGTTTTAGGTTTACCTAGTTTAAAAGAGGTAAAGATTCTATCGATGGTATTGTTGATAGGCCTTCTAGAATGGTACATTTTATTGCGTATAGTAAAATTGATGATACAACTAATGTAACTAATTTATTATTTATGAAGATAATATAAGTCTATGGTGTTCTTATGAGTATTATGGCTGATAGAGATGTTAAGTTTCTCAGCTACTTTTGATTCAAGTACTTATTTCCTTAAAAAATAGTCAAATTAAGGCACCAAATAGGACTTTGACTACTTTTGTGACATATTATTCAAAAGAAAAAGTTATCCTTGTCTTTCATTAGAGTTGCACATAATCAAGTTATTTATAGTATAAGAGGCTATTCACCTTTTGAGGTTATTTATGGCTTTATCCTACTAACGTTATTGGATTTAATTCCTTTACCTTTGCACGAGACAAGTAATTTGGATGGTTTAAAAAAAATAAAATGGTTAGACAACTGCATAGAAATGTTTAGGGATACATTGAGAGGAAATTGAAGAATATAAATCCAAGCTAACAAAGGGAGAACTAGAATTACCTTTAAATTAGGTGATTGGATAGGGCGAATATGAAAAAGAAGATGTTTCCAAATCAAAGAAGATCTAAGTTGCATCAAGGAGGAGAAGGCATATTTTAAATTATTAAACAAATTAACAATAATGATTATAAATTAGATCTTTCAAGTGAGTATAATATGAGTGATACTTTTATTTTTTTTTAAATTAATACATTCCAATGTTGGTGATGATTCTATAATGAATCTTTTCAAAGAAGGAGAGAATGATGGTAATCAAGTTTCTTTTAATTCTTTAAGTTTTTTGAACGGACCAGTTACACAATTAAGTATGAAAATGCTTCAGGATTCACTGAATAAAATGATGAGAGAAATGACAACATAGATGAAATCAAATCAATTTAAAGGATAAGCATTGTATAAATTTATTTGAGCTAATTTTAGAGAAGATTTGAATATAAACACAACTCTAATATGGCTATATATTATTCATGTAACATATTGAACAACTCAGTGGTAAGACATGCTTTTAAAACAGGTGTGTGATCCAGATCGTGTTCAAATTCAAAAGTTGTAGATAGATTTATGATCTAGAACCACAGTTCTAGCTATGATCATATACTAATTCATACAATTATAGTGAGATTTGTAGTCTCTACCTAGAGGCATGCCTCAGACTGTGCCAAATTCACTAAAAATAAAAAAAAAAATCTATAGTCTCTTTAGACAAGTATATCCTTGGTTGTGCACAGACAACATGACCTAACCCACAGGCATAGCTAAATTGCACCTAATTGAAACCTTAAATTTTATTCAAATTTGTATTTTATGTTTCAGTATTGAAATGTTGTTCCTTTTTAGTTAGAGACAAATTTGATGATTAATAAATTGTGAGAGTTTTTTTAGTTTTTCAAAGAAAATTTTGAACTTATTAAGTTATTTGCTTATTTTGCTCAAATCATCTTATAATCTTGATTTAGTTCTTCATAACAACGAAATAAGATTCTTTTATACCTTTAATTCATGATTTTATATATTCATTGGATCATGATTTTATTCTTAATCTTATTTAAGCTTCTTTAGGGATTGATTAAAAATCAAGTATGTTGGCTTTTAAGATTTTAATCTCTAGGGTTCACATCATAAATTCTTTAATATATATTCATATAATACCATCTTGTCACAATTTTAGCATAGCCTCGTGTATAACTGAGGGAGTGTTCCATGATAAACGACCATTTTAATTCCCTAATAAGTGTATCCCAAGTGCCTATTTGATGGCAATCAATATTTATTATAATCCATCGGAACATGACACCATAGTTTAGTATCATTCACAAAACATATGCTGGTTAGATGACTTTTGTCTATTTTTTTAAAGAATTAAAGATATATAAATAAAGAGATGTTACAAAAACCAACTATAATCTATCTTATGTCAGTATTGCAACTGTTATAACTAAGTTACTTTTCTAAAAGCTTTAAATCCTTATTACTTCATTTTGGTAATGTTATGGTATTCCCCATTTTTAGATTATAGCCTCTTTTTTCCCCTTTCAACCCCTACTACATGTCTATATAAATTTTCTATGTTTTTGCTATTTTTGTGTTGCATTTCATGTTCTCCTTCTTACAGATTAGTACTTCTCTAACCTCCATTTTTGTCCCATTTAACACTTGTCCTGTAACATCCCGTTTTCAGATAACGGGTTGAATTATGGAAACGGGTACACGTGAGAGCAATCGGAGAAATTTGGAA
>JANIIA010000009.1:57363374-57374671 GCA_027478495.1 Erythroxylum alaternifolium | reverse complement strand
TGTTTTCAGTTTAAGTAAACAAAATGTTTTGAAAAAGAAAAAGTGGGCCCAAATTAATGATCAGTGATAAGAGTATTCAAAAAAATGTATACCGAAGTTTAAGTGTTAAGTGATGTGACCCGCCACCCTCGCGGGGCACTGATTCGGATATCACTATCGATATCGGGTTCGGGTCCAGCGGGAGTGGGGTGTTACATGTCCACCTAGTTTTTATGTCTCTCTGAAAAATCTTGCATCCCTTTCCCTGTATATATTATATTTACAAAATCCTATAGATGTTATTATCAATAATTTATGCTCTTTAATTCTTTTTTTTGTTACATCTATGGCAATGTTTTAGGAAAGTTCATCGTATCATAAACAAGTTGGCAGATGTTCATTATGCTCTCCCATATTTCCTTAGAAAATTTGCCTTGAAAGAAAATATGGTTCTGATTTTCTAGATGCTCTTTACATAAGAGGCATCTATTCACTATCTTCATGTATCCTAACTAATCCAATGTGTTAATTATCTTACTTGCCACTAACCATAAGAAGAACACTACTTTAGATAGAATATGCTTATTCCATATTAACTTTATCCCTTATAATATCCACCCTTTTATTTTAAGTAGCTCTTTAAAATAGATATTATTGAATACATCTAAGGAATGCTTGAGCCAAATATATTGGTCATGTCTTTTTGATGTAGGAGTATACTTGATAGAGATGAAGCTATTTCTTTTGGAACATTACTGCGTTGCTCCCCAGTTATCCATACTTTTACTTTTGAATTAATAGAGAAATTCTCCATCATTGCAGCACCATAAGTTATGTGTTAAGAAAAAGGGCTAGCCTTACTCCAATTATCAAATTATAGTGAGGTCAGTTCCTTATTTCCCACCTTGCATTTGAAGTTATCTACTACACTTCCTCTTAACTTGAACATTAGTGATATGAACCGCGAAGTAAAATGTCTGACTTTCTATTTCTATATACTTTAAGATATAAATATGTACCCATTTAAGCTATAAAGGTTCCTTATTCATAGTTAACCTCTACGATATCTTAACTATAAACACCTTATTGCTAAGGTTTATTAAAGTAAATCCTAAATATTTCACTTCCCTTAGCTTACATACTTCACCCCATGCCATTTTTGCATTGTACTTCCTGTTATATGTGCCTACCATAGAAAAGTTTCTCGTTGCGCTTTCAATTCTTTTAGTTAGCTTCTTGGTAAGGAAAAGATGTGAAGTCTAATAAGTGTGTATTAAGTTTAACAGATACTTAATCATAGTTACCCTCCCTGCATATGACAATGCTTTATTAATCCAATTATCTAACCTTTTATGTATCTTTTCTAGTAATGGAATACATTCTCTATAAATTCCCTATTGAAATAGGTAATCCAATATACAATAATGGAGGCCGCTTGGCTTGTATTCTAGAATGCTAGAAAGCCAATTAGATCTCTGGTTTGCACTAGCTAAAAGGAACATTTGACTTTTATGGAAATTTATGCTTAATCTAGAGAAATATTTAAAGGCTTGAAGGGAAGTCATTAGGTTGCTTATTGATCAATCATGTACTATAGAGAAGATGAGGAGATCATTAACAAAAGAAGAGAAAAATAGCTTCATCTTCATACATTTACTATGGTATTTGGAATTAGGATCTTTGGAAATATTGTGTTTCATTAATCTTGTCAAGGCTTCTATACGATTACAAAATCCCTTGCCAAGCCATTTACCAACTTTAAAGATTCGAGTTAGTTCACCATGTAATAACACACTGAAGGATGTTGTTTCAATGTATTTTTATCTAGTTTTTGAATATTCCTAGAAATCCAAAAGCCTCAAGGAGATTGGAGATAAATTATCAACTAATAAAATCATATACCTTGTGGAAATCCACTTTTATGGTACAATTTTTTATGAATTTCTTCTTGAATATCCTTTAAATAACTCCTAAGTAATTAGCACATTATCACATATCAACCTATTTTCTAAGAATGCTCTGTATATGCCACTGATTCAAAACCTAAGCATTATCTTCAACCTTAATGCGAACAACTTGTAGATGACTTTATATAGGAAATTGTAGTAAGAAATTAGCTTATACTCATCCAGGGATTTTGGATTTGGGGTTTTGGGAATTAAGCAAATGTAGGATTTGTTGATTTGCTTAAGGAGTTCACCTTTTTCAAAGAATTCAAGGACTACACTAGTGACCATGTCCTCATTTAGGGGCTAAGCCTTTTGATAAAGTATTCATTTAACCTATTTGGGGACTACTAATAAACTTAGGTCACTATAAAGCTTAATGATTTGCAAATTGGACAAAACTTTGACATATTTTTTTCAACTTCCTACCAAGGTTGTGCATACTTTATCTAATGTAAATTGCTTAACAAGTTCCCAATTGAATCATCGACCAATAATGGTATCTAAGGTATTCAACAATAGAGGATTCAATTCAGTATCTATCTTATGTTGGATAAGTTCGTTTTCACCTTTCTTTTGATTGACATACCACCATTACGCTTCAATGAATTTACTAACAAAAATAAGAACCATTCTTTATGACTAACTAATGAGTTGTAAAAGCTTAAGGGGCTAACAACAATCTTGTAAAGAAAAAATGGTGACATGGCCTAATTTACTTAAGGTTGGTTTGTCACTAGACATTTGACATAATGGCAGGGAGGATAGTATAATCCATATACATAAGATGTAACTGACTAATGTTTAGAATGTGGCATTGTATGTTCCAATATTTGAACTTTGACATTTGTGTATTTAAAGTTCAATCACATATGTCAAAACAAGTCATGAACAAGCATGTAAGGTTCTAGCAGAAGGAAAGGTCCACAAGGTAATAAAAACAATGTCCACCAAAAATAAGGAAGAACAAAATCACCCTACGCTATTAAGAGGGAAGAGATAAAAGCTGATAAATAGGATACTAAGATATGCAAATCATAACTGAATCAGACTAAAGACATAGAAAAGATTATTTATATCCCTAACTATCTTAGGGTCAATGTATCCAATCCACCATCTTAAATTCTTCTCTTCAACAACATAAGTAAAGTTATTCAAATTATCTATAAGTTTGAATGGAGCAAGTCAATATTTGAAATAAGACCATGGAAGTGTCATGTGCATCCTTTGAAAACTTGTGCTGGGCACTCAAAAATTGGGTTTTAACAGCATAGCGGATAATTTCAAGATCGCCCTATCATTTATTAGTCCAATTTAATAACTCATCCTTCTTTTTTTTCTCTATTATTTAATACCCATATCCCAACTTGTTTTGTTCTATGGCAAGCAAAACCACTCTTTTCCTTAATATATTTTAATTTTCCTTTGAAGGTCATCACCCATGAGCGTAGAATAATTACAAAAGAAAATATTAGATAAAAGAATAACCATACTTAGAGCTACGTCTTAGTTATTTTTTGCATGAAGGTATTATATCGGGTGATTCTAACGGGTATACATCTCTATACTAGGGTTGGTTTGTTTAGTTATTTGATTTGAAATGTTGCTTAAAGAAATGGAATCTTGACTTGACAAGAAAATGAAACTCCCTTCTTGACCATCTGCCTAACCCTCTCAATGTATTCTGAATTACTTTATCGATATAGAAATTACCTAGAACAAAGGAAGATGAAGGAGGAGATGCTTGTATCAGTGGACGTATATTTCGAAGGCTCTCTAAATTGAGGTTTCATTCCCAATTAACTACGCCTTGGTTATGAAATTAACCAACTATAATTCACTGCATATTAGAACGCGTCAACGATCTATTGGTTACGATAGGTAAAATAATAGCAAAAGGAGAGTTAAAAGTGGAGGAAGACTAGAATATTCGTACTAAGAACTGTGTTGCAAAGTGCTTCAATGTAAACTAATTTATTTACGAAATCGCATTAAGTGGAAGACTTGGGGGGTGGAAAGAAGGAGAAGTGCATGTCAAATGATGGGCAAAAAGTAGAGTGAATGTTTGTCAAAATTGAGAACTTTACTTAATTGGTTAAAACGGAAACGGAAGTAGTTTTATTAGTAAGATAATTAAAAGTTGAGGGAGAAGAAGAAAGAAAGAAAGGAAGGTTTGGGTGGGTCAAGAAAGTGGATTATGGTGATGGTGGCTTAGGAGGTTTCTCCACTTGGGTAATAATTTCGAATGATGACGACTTTGAATCATAAAATGTTTTAATTGATGAAAATTTAGACCTCTCATATCTCATTATAAAATGGTTGGTTTTAATTACTCATATAAATGAAAACTTAGTCTCTTTCACACACTACAACTGCATACATAGTATGGTCCTTTTTCTACCACTGCTTCCATAATATGTAACGCAATCATGTTCATGTACCTAAAACCCATTAAAACTTCTAGATGCCATTCACCAAGTGGCAACACAACCCAAACTGCGACATTTCTTAAAAAATAACATTGATTAGGTTCAATTTAATTATAATACACGTCTAAGATTAAGGTTTGAAAAAGGCATGTTTGAGAAGTTAGGCCCATTGACACCGGCAAAGTTGATTAATTACCCAATTCATACGTTGTAACTTTCTTTAAAGCATTGTCGTTCAAACTTTGTGTAAAAAGGATTTTGTTATTGGCAAGCACATTCAAAGTTAATGCATGCATATATGCATATATACAATAAAAGGAAAATTGTATATAAGCCGATTCGAAAGTCAACTCAGAAACACGGCTTCCCTACATTAAATTCCGTCTAAGTTTCTGTAGCAATAATAAGAACAAAATGAAATTAATTAATAAAGAAAGAGAAATGGATTGTCGTTGCGGAGGGATTGATTGCTCGGGAAACCTGAAATTGACAAACGACGTCTTAGAGCTATCATGCCGTGCCAGGTGTCAGTGACCCCTTGCTTTCAGCAATCCTCTCTCACACACCAGATCTAACGGTGATTCTCGCACGCTTTCCCAAGCGCGTTTTTTTTTCCTCTAAATAGCCGCGTCTCTTTGACTTTTTTCATTTTCACCTTCGCGTCAATTTTCTACGCTCCTTCACTTCTGCTCATGTCTCACGCGACTTCTCACTGAAACCAAACGAGTCCCACTCCTCTCCCTCTCTCTCTCGCTGGGTTCTTAATCACGAGGTGAGAGCTGGCGTTTCTACTCCACACTCCAAAATGCCCGTGTTCTTCACCAAATTATGAATGAAACTCCTTTGACTGATAAAAATAAACCCACACCACCGTAATGTTAATCTAGTCAACATAGAAAATTATGCATATTTGGACGAGGTAGGATTCTCGGTTCAGTTTGACGGTATTTTATTTTGCCCTATAAATTTTAGTCATTTATTTATGTAGATTTCGTATTTATTTATGCAAGATTCATGTGAGACCTATATAAATAAATAGTTAAAATTTATAGAACGAAATAAGATACCATAAAATTGAACAGAGGATCTGATTCCTATTTGAACACCTCGTTATTGAAAATTTTAACAACGTAACTTAAATAACATTTTAACTCAATAACTAAATGCATTTGCTATTTATGTCAACTTGATATATATAATATAATTTTAAAAATTAGATCAAAAATTAAACCAGTAAAAAAAAGAATTAAGGTTTAATTAATAAATTTAAATATTTTTTAACAACAAAAATTATTAAAATAAATTGAACGAAAAAATTAGATGAAACTAATCGATTGAGTTTTTTAATCATTGATAAATACATTAACTTAAATTAAATTATTAAAATGTATTATAATTTGAATGCATAAATAAATCTTATTAAACTAAATATAAACTTAAATCATAGCATGAATTGGTTAGGAGATATTTTTATGCTTACCTAATAATCTTTCGCAACCTGAAAATTTTATAAAATTAAACAAAAAGATCTATTTGTTCCGTTTGAATAAGATACATAAATAAGTTGGAAGTTATTTTTACGAAAACGAACGAGACAAGGAAAGAGATTGTAACCACGCACTTCAATAAGGGAAGGGAAGAGGTCAGAGGTCAGAGGTCTTCCATTCATTAGAACCAAACCAACCCACCTTCCACTTATGCTTCAAAAGTCATCTCTTTCTCAATCCCCCAAACTGTGTTTACTTTACTCGTTTCCTTTTAGTCAACGCCGCACACACTTTAAAAATAAATAAGGGAGGAGACCCCATTTTATTTATTTCTCTTTAAAAAACAAGGCACCCAAATTAAAAAAAATTACTTTTATCTCCACTCCCATCTTCAAAGTCAACGCCTCTGTCTTTCTTTCGTTCTTCCTCTCTCCTCTTGTCTGCTTCACACCTCTTCTTCTCTCCATCTGCCACGAAATTTTCATCCTCTGTTTTACCCCAACAACCAAGATAAGAAACCCAGAACTTGAACTTCGGAAAGGACCTTCCTTCCTTGTTCTTTTTATATCTTCTTCTTCTTGCTAGGTGTACCACAAAAGTTGAAACTTTTTTTTTTCTTTACTTTTTTGGTCAATGGGTAATGGTTTGGGTAAGCTCACCGTGTGTTTCACCGGGGGCGGCGGAGACGCTCGCCGAAGACATGACATGTCGCTTTTGATATCAGACCCGCTCGACGAGGGTCTGGGTCACTCCTTCTGTTACGTTCGCCCTGACCCTGCTCGAATATCCTTATCCAAAGTCCACTCCGAGGAGGCCACCACTTTTCGTACTATTTCCGGCGCCTCCGTCAGCGCCAACACATCGACGCCGCTCTCAACGGCGTTTATATATCCTTATGTCTATAACAGTATGGATAGAGCTGCAGCTTTTGAAAGCTCCACTTCTTTTGCTTCGATTCCTCTCCAACCAATTCCGAGAAGCCTTATTGGTTCTGTGAATTCGGGTCCTTTAATCGGATCTTCGGGTCTAATCTCATGTTCAGGTCCACTAGAAAGAGGGTTTTTGTCTGGTCCGATTGAGAGAGGATTCATGTCGGGTCCCCTGGATCGTGGGTTGTTCTCGGGTCCTCTTGATAAGGGTAGTTCCGATCAGTTTCAGAGGAGTTTTTCTCATGGAGGCTTTGCTTTTAAGCGGAGATCAGGTAAGAGGTCGTTGATTAGAGTTCTGCAAAGAGCAATATCGAAAACGATCTCACGGGGTCAGAACTCAATTGTTGCTCCAATAAAAGGTGTTGTGAAAGAACCGGATTGGATAATAAATCCTGATAAACACAACGAGAATTTGACAGTAAGTAGTATTAACTTGAGCAGTGATGGTAGTTTGGAGGATGATGATTCATTGGAGAGTCAAAATCTGCATTGGGCTCAAGGCAAAGCAGGGGAGGATCGTGTTCATGTTGTTGTTTCAGATGAGCATGGATGGGTCTTCGTGGGGATTTATGATGGATTCAACGGTCCTGATGCTCCTGACTTTCTTTTGTCGAATCTATACTCTTCCGTCCACAAAGAGCTTAAAGGTTTGTTGTGGGATGATAAATTTGAGTCTGCCAAAATCTCTGGCTTTGAAGCCGCTCCTGTTAGATCAGAAACTACTGATTCAAATGAAACTAATCGATCAAGTTTGGAACTTGGGCCACCGAGTAGTGGAACAAAGAGCAACTGTGGGAGAGATGGATGTCCTCAGTGTTTGGAGCAAGAGAATTATCCATGCGCTATTGGAGATCATCACACTTTTGATTCGCAGTCAAAGAGAAAAAGAAACAAGAACTCCAAGGGACGGTATAGAGGTGCCGCCAAGAAATGGGAGGAGAATCAAAAGAGATGGAAATGTGAATGGGATAGGGAGAGAATAGAGCTTGACAAGAGATTAAAAGAGCAATTAAATCGGTCTGGCGCAGATGCTATGACAATAAACCATGCTGATGTACTCAAAGCTCTGTCTCAGGCCTTGAGGAAAACAGAGGAGGCCTACCTGGATATCGCGGATAAGATGTTGTTGGAGAATCCAGAGTTGGCTTTAATGGGTTCATGTGTGCTTGTGATGTTAATGAAGGGAGAGGATGTGTATATTATGAATGTGGGTGATAGTCGTGCAGTATTGGCGCAGAAGGCCGGGCCTGATTATGGCTTAGGAAAGGTTAGGCAGGACTTGGAGAGGATCAACGAGGAAACTTTGCATGATCTTGAAGCTTATGATTGTGAAAGATGGAATTCAGGGCCCAGTTTGACAGCCTGTCAGCTTAGTGTTGATCACAGCACCAGTGTGGAAGAGGTATGAATTGGGTGAAAAAATCTTGGTCCGATTGATTTTAAGCAGGAGAGCTTCTACTTGATTGTTCTTTTTTTTATTGGTCTGGTTGATTTTAAATAGAAGAGCTTCTACTTGATTGTTCTATTTGTATTGTTTGGAACACTCAAGAAGAGCTTCTACTTGATTGTTCTATTCTTATTGTTTGAACTAAATCTGTTGCAACGTTGCATTTCAGGAAGTTCAAAGAATCAAAGATGAGCATCTAGATGATGCATGTGCATTGATGAATGAACGTGTGAAAGGTTCTTTGAAGGTCACTCGTGCTTTTGGTGCTGGATTTCTCAAGCAGGTATGCTAATGATTTAACATTCCAGCTGAGTGGGCACATTTCTTCTGACACTTATTGTGACCTTAGATATATGAAGTTCAATAACGAGTTCTCAAGAACTATATTTATTCTGTCTTTCACAATATGAACACTGAGATGTCTATGCCAATGCTCTTTGTTTATCTGTGTATATTGTTCATTGACATTACAGAATGGCGAGCAAGCCATATATTGTTTAGTTCTCCAGTTGTGAGCGAAGTAACATAGCATGAAATAAACCTGGTTAAACAGTAACTATTGATTAGGAAAGTTTGGAATCTTTAACTAGGGGCACCAATGGATTTGTAGCTGCAGTTATAATTTGGTCGAATGGTTGTTTTGTGTGTGCATGTGTACTTGATCTACTGCCCAGGTTGTGCAATCCCTTACTTTTTGATGTTCCTTGTGCAGCCAAAATGGAATGATGCACTTCTAGAGATGTTCAGAATTGACTACATTGGCCACTCGCCATACATAAACTGCATACCATCTCTATACCATCACAGACTTGGCCCGAAAGATCAATTTCTTATACTATCCTCTGATGGGCTGTATCAATACTTGACTAACGAAGAAGCTGTGTCTGAAGTTGAACTCTTCATCGCATTGCAACCAGAAGGAGATCCAGCACAACATCTGATTGAGGAAGTGCTTTTCCGTGCAGCCAAAAAAGCTGGTACTTTTGCTATCATCAAACTCAGATATTGTTTTTCTCACAATTTCTGGAAATAAATGTAGTGAATCAAGTTAATCCAAATTGCAGGTATGGACTTCCATGAATTGCTTGAAATACCACAGGGAGAGCGACGGCGATACCATGATGATATTTCAATCATTGTTATTTCTTTAGAAGGAAGGATATGGAGGTCATGTGTATAAAGTAGAGAGTAAACAACAGATAGAAGATATAGAGACATCTGAAAAAAAATCGGATATTTCCTTTTTGGCCCCCCCTTTTTTTATCCCGCTTACCTTTGTAACTCAGCAACTAAGCTCCATGAACTGAGCATCTTAGGAACTTAGTTGTCCAGTGTACTGGGTAGTTAGGGGTGTAAAGTTGTAAAAGCTGGTTCTTGTTGATCATAAACTGTTGTAGAAAGTGTAGTTTTCCAAAACAATAATGATATTCCATTGAAAAAAAATGGAATATTTCGATAGTATTGGCTCTTTAAGTCGTCTGTGCCTTTTCACTGATGAAATGTGGTTGATCATCCGATACCTTCATTTGAGAAAACATTCAGCACTTCTCGTCAGCATAGAGTGTCCTGTAGAAGAATCATTTGGCCTTCTTTAGGTTTCAAAGTTTCCAGCTTTTGGTTGCCTAAGAGCTTAAAAGCTCTTTAGACATATGCAGACAGTTTTAATGGCAAGAATACATTTCAGATGTTAAACATGTTTGCAGACAGCCAAAACCAAGACCACGAGATAGACCGTAGTTAAGAATGCATTTCAGATTTTAAACATGTTTGCAGACAGCCAAAACCAAGACCACGGAGATCCACCGTAGTTTTGGCTTTCTCCTGTCAACCTATGATTATGGGACTACCCTTTTTCCTTAGCAGCCTGTAATAGAAATTAAACGAAGATGGAAGATTGAACCTTTGACCAATCCCATTTGCAGTTGCAGATAGGTACTGTTCCTCTGTGCTTCTGAACAGTTACACATAAAGGCCCCTCTTATCTTACATGAATTGGTTTTGCCATTATTTCTTTTAAAGCAAAGTCACAGAAGTTGTGAAAGGTGGGAGTCATAAATAACCCCATACTGTCAAGATATTAAGTCAAAGAAAGCCATTACGCCTTTGCTTCTTAAACATTAAAAGCTCCATAGAGCATTAAAAACTCAAGTTGCATAAAAAGGGTAATTCCCTTTGACCGCATTAGTTTGATGCATGTCTCTTGCCCAAGCCACGAAGCAAAACAGGAGCCTTGAGATTAGGCTATGGGGACCCTTCAATAGTCCATGGGCTGACCTGATCTTAAAATCTGCTAACTGCTAACAACTTTCAACAATGGAGAGTAAATGCTCTGGAATTAGTAGAGGTGAGGTGGTGGTGGGTATCAACCTCATCAAGCAATAAAAACCTGTGATTTTTTTATTCAATTTCAAAGCCAACATTTTCAGTGATGCTGGCTGTGTATTTGCCAATTTAAGCCCATCTCATTCAATTCCTTCTCTAATGGGAAGAGATACAGGAGCATTGAGTAAAGTCAGTTGCTGCCTATGACATCATCTTAAATGATTTTGTGTAAACTTGGCATTGGTCTCCTTTAACCGGTCGCCAGAATTCTCCCAATAACCTCATGCCCTATTTTCTTTGTGGCATGAAAAATGAGAATTGTACCGATAAACTAACATACCAATGTCAATTAAACTAGTAGCCAGTTTTCTTTTTTGGTCTTACAGGAACCTAAAGTATATTACGATGGGTAAATTATAAAAAATTTACAAATTTTATATTATTAACTCGAATTTTAAAAATGATATTAAAATATCGTAATTTTTAATTTTTTGTAGAAATAATTCACCGTTTAACTTTTAGGAGTTGTTTGGTTCTACTTCTGTTTTTCTGTTGTTATTTCTAGTTTTAGTTTTCTGTGTTTGGTTTCTATTTTTTTCCTTAAGAAAACGAAAACATGTTTGGTTGAAATTTGTAATATAAAAACTGAAAACGAAAACTTGTTTAGTTGAAATTTATAATAAAAACTAAAAATAAAAACATGTTTGGTTTTATCATCCTGTTTCTATTTTTTGTAATTATACTCTTATGTGTAATAA